>VWYK01019517.1:0-13958 GCA_013399775.1 Semnornis frantzii | reverse complement strand
CTCCTTCTCCTTCTCCTTCTCCTTCTCCTTCTCCTTCTCCTTCTCCTTCTCCTCTTTCTCCTCCTCCTTCTCCTTCTCCTTCAGATCTCTGAGGTGCCAGCAGCAGCACTTTGCAGGACACCTCACTCAGAAGACACCACACAGGTTTCCTGTGGCCTCCTCCCAATCTCTGCACATTACTCATGCACTGCAGAATAAAAACCCTGCCAGCTGAAACTGTACCCTGAGTCCTCACACCACAGCCTGGGATACAACCCTGCAGGGAGCCTTCAGAGAGCCCTCTCAGCCTGCTCTGGATTTCATCAATTGAGGGTTAGCCAATTAAGCTCTCCAGCAGAGGACAGAACTCTTCATGCTGACCCTGCCTTGGGACACACAAACACATCTACAGAGAGGTTCCCTCACGTCTCCAACTGTGAATCTCTCAGGCACTGGAGCTGTGAAGCCAGTTTGAGCTTCCAGAGCTCTCTGATGGGCAGCTCCACAAGGGGAGACCTAAGAGCTTCAGGAGAGCTTATTGCTCAACCCCAGTCTCACTGCATCTCCCCCAGCAGGCCAGCTCCATGTGGTGCTGCTCTCCTGCCTGCAGGCACTGAGGACAGCTACTCTGTGCCCACAGGAGAGAGCTCACTGCATGGACTTTCCTCCAGGGGGTCCTGAGGTTTTAGGCACAGGAGACCACTGCTGTGTTTTTATTGTCTGTTAAAGCTCTAGCAGCACAGTTCAAGGAACATGAGATGAGGAAACCAAGTCTGTAGCCTTGTGGAGTCCCACAGGGCCTGAGGCAGCTGCTGAGTGCAGGTGGGAAGTGGATACAGCCTCCAAGCTGGAGGAAGGGCTTTGAAGTGAGAGGCAATGCTCTGTGATGTCTCCATGTGGCATTTATGCTCAGCCTCCTGGGCACTCAGCCATGCCCCACCTGCCTACCTGCTCTGCCCCCTCCTTTGGGAGTTAGCAGCTTGCCCAAGTGCAGTTATCCATCAGCTGCACACTCACAGGCCTTGGACAGCAGAAAACTCTCACAAACATTGATTTTACTGCCCCTGGGGGAAGAAAAGCACAACTTTGCTTAAGGCCTGCTGCCAAGTGCCAGGCACGGGGCTGAAAGCCCCCTTCTGCCTTGTCCATGTCATCTCTGCTGGTCATTTGCTGCCCTTTTATGTTTGTGTTTTACCTTCCATGCTCTGAGCACCAAAGGATGCCTCTGGCAGCAGGGTGGGTATGAAACAGCAAAACAATGATGTTGGGTTTTTCAGAGACTCATGGAATGGGTTGGAAAAGACCTGCAGCAAATTCTTGGCTCCAGTCATCTTCTCCAACCCCCCTGCAGCAGCAGGGACACCTCCAACTGCTGCAGGCTGCCCAGGGGCCACAGCAAGGCTGATGCTGAACATGCCCAGGGATGGGGCCTCAATAGCACCTCTGGGCAGCCTGCTCCAGTGTCTCCCCACCCTCACTGTGCAGAACTTCCTCCTGAGGTCCAACCTAAATCCCTCCTGCTCCAGTTCCAAACCACTGCCCTCACCCACAGGCCCTTGTCAAAAGTCCCTCCCCAGCCTGCTTGGAGCTTCCCTTTAGATCCTGAACTGCAGCTCTAAGGTCTCCCTGGAGCCTTCCCTTCCCCAGGCTGAACAGCCCCAACTCTGCCTGTCCCATAGCAGAGGTGCTCCAGCCCTCTGAGCATCTTTGTGGCCCTTCTCCTGCCCCATTCCAGGAGGTCCATGTGCTTACTGAGTTGGGGAGCCCAGAGCTGGGCACAGCCCTGCAGGTGAGGTCTCTGCCAACCGAAGCAGTTCTCTGATTCTCTTTACAGAGAAAGAGAAAAGCCAACTGACAATCGACCCAGGGAAATAAGTGATGCTGTGTAAATGGTTAAAGATTGCAGACTCTTAGAGGGCAATCAATTCTCATCCTACAGTCTCCAGGAGGAACTTTCATCTCCCAGGTACCCCAGTGCTGTTGGTATGCAAGATTGTAATGCAGTGTGACCAGAGGAAATGGGATTCAGTGCTAAAGAGCCAGGCAAGCAGCAGGGCCAAACTGTCTGCATCTCATTGCAGATTTAATTATTGCAATAACATCTCATTTGCTGCAAGGTATTCGAATTATCTCCTCCTTGAAATGGAGTGGTCTTGGATTATGAATGCACTTAATGAGGCAATGGCTTGCAAATGTCCACAGCACAGGGCCTGAAAGGAGAACAAACCCTTGCAGGAACTGCTCCTTGCTGCCAGTGAAAGGCTCCAGTGATTTATCTGCATTTTCACAAACTGCAGTGGATTTCAGCTCAAAGTGGGGAACAAAAGCAAGTATTGATGCAGAGTTCTGCTGCTGCAAGGGGCTCTTTACCAGGCCATTGCTGCAAATGTGAATGTCCCTTTAAGCAGAGGACAAAAGAAAGAAATCACTCACAGCAAAGTTTCAGTTCTCTTGCACATTACATCACAGAGTGTGCTGGGCTGGAAGGGACCTCCAGAGCTCACCCAGCCCAAGCCCTGCACTCAGCAGGGACATCCTCCACTAGAGCAGGTTACCCACAGCCCTCTCCAGCCTCACCTTCAGTATCTCAGGGATGGGAACTCAACCACCTCCCTGGCAACCTGTTGCAGTGTTGCAGCAGCCTCCTGCTGCAGAACTTGTTCCTCACAGCCAATCTCAAGCTGCTCTGCTCTCATTCCAAACCATTGCCCTCATCCTGTCCCTGTAGCCCTTTGCCATCAGTCCCTCTGCAGCCTGCTTGCAGCCCCTTCAGGCACTGGCAGGCTGCTGTGAGGTCTGCCTGGAGCCTTCTCCTCTGCAGCCTGCACACCCTCAGCTCCCTCAGCCTGTGCTCACAGCAGAGCTGCTGCAGCACTCTGATCATTTTCCTGGCCCTCCTCTGGACCCGCTCCATCAGCTCCATGTCCCTCCTGTGCTGAGGGCTCCAGACCTGGATGCAGCATTCCAGGTGAGGAATATTCTCTTTACAATTTACCTAAGAGAAATTAGCAATTCTCCTTCCTTCATAGGCAATAAGAGCCCCAAGCATTTCTTCAATAATTCTGTGTACAAGCATTAACATTTTATTTCCTGACTCCAACCTATTGAATTCCATCAGCATCTATTATTTAAAAAGAACCCTTGCCAAGTGATTCAGAATTGATTGGGAATGATAAAGTGTTCTCTGGAAACTGGGAAAGAAATGATTACTATTCTGCTTTGTGATTTGAAAATCCCCCCAAAGCTCAGGGAGCTGCTCCTGCATAACTATCTCATGGCCCTGCAAACACTCCCATCCAGAAGCCAGGCTGAGATCTTCCCCAAGAAAGGATATTAATTGTTCTTGATGTCATTGACAATATTTTGTCATTATTAAGTGAGCTATTACCAGCACCTCAGCCTACAGCAGTTATTTCCCTAAGGAATACTTGGAGACATTGGAACTGATTGCTACCATTTGCTAAGCTCTTTCTGCTGCCTCCACCAGTTGGGATCTCTCAAGCTGACAGTTTCTGTGTGGCCATCAGAGACTCAGGGTGGAAATGTTTAAAGCTTTGGGTTATTTTTTATTATTTAATTTTTCCCCACCACTTTAATCAGATCTAACATCACATCTTCAGCACAGACAGAACAGAGAATGACACAACTGCAGCAAAGGCTCCTGCTTGTTCAGCATGGAAGCACAGACTGGGCTGAGCTGGAAGGGACCTCCAGAGCTCATCCAGCCCAAGCCCTGCACTCAGCAGGGACATCCTTCACTGGAGCAGGTTGCCCACAGCCCTCTCCAGCCTCACCTGGAATATCTCCAGAGGTGGGGACTCGACCACCTCCCTGGGCAACCTGTTGCAGTGTTCCAGCAGCCTCCTGCTGCAGAATTTGTTCCTCACAGCCAATCTCAAGCTGCTCTGCTCTCATTCCAAACCATTGCCCTCCTCCCGTCCCTGCAGCCCTTTGCCATCAGTCCCTCTGCAGCCTGCTTGCAGCCCCTTCAGGCACTGACAGGCTGCTGTGAGGTCTGCCTGGAGCCTTCTCCAGGCTGCCCCCCCCCCAGCTCCCTCAGCCTGTCCCCATCTCATCATCCTCATGGCCTCCCCTTGTCACACTCCAACAGTTCCACATTCACTTGGGAGTGAACCTCAGCTCTCTTCTTTCTAACCACATCAAACCTCTGTGCCTGCCTATGTTTGACTCCCTTCCAGCTGTGCAGATGGCAATGTGGAGGAGCTCCCCTGCAGCAGGGCAGGAGAGGGGCTGCAGCTCTGCAGAGGGGAATCAGGGAGTTCACCATGAACCAGCAATGTGCTTTACCAGATCCCTTCCAAACCTCTACTATATTTGCCCTCTTCCTGACTTCCCCCTCTCCAACCTGACAACCACAGGACTCATTTCTGAGAAAGACCTTCTCATGTACTCCTGCTAACCCTCTTGAACCTCTCAGCAGCAGCTGCAGCTCTCAGTGGGACAGCTGTGCTGCGGCAGGGACCCCTGACTAAGATGGCTCAGAATCACAGCTGCTGTGCTCAGGACATCAAATGCTCCTTTTGCATGCTCTGCTCTCCAGCACCTCTGCCTGCTGTGCCCACCCAGCTGCTGCCCAACAGCTGTCTGGAGTTTGACTGAGCTTCTACTGCTGAGGAATGGATAGAACCAGGATGAAGCACAGGAACCCTTTTAGCAACTGAACTGCTGCCCAGAAGTGCTAAGGTTGTGGAACAGCTGTCACAGAGACACAGGGCACTGCCCCAGCCAGCTCTGCCAGCACAGGGATGGACAGAGTCAGAGAGCCATGGAATCATGGAAACACAGAGCCATGGAGTCACAGAGACACAGGGCACTGCCCCAGCCAGCTCTGCCAGCACAGGGATGGACAGAGTCAGAGAGCCATGGAATCATGGAAACACAGAGCCATGGAGTCACAGAGACACAGAGCCATGGAATCACAGAGACACAGAGTCATGGAATCATGGAAACACAGAGCCATGGAGTCACAGAGACACAGAGCCATGGAATCATGGAAATACAGAGCCCTGTGTCTCTGGGCACTACCCCAGCCAGCTCTGCCAGCACAGGGATGGACAGAGTCAGAGAGCCATGGAATCATGGAAACACAGAGCCATGGAATCACAGAATTGTGGAGCCATGGAATCATAGAACCATAAAACCACAGCATCATAAAATCAGAGAAGCCTAGAATCATGGAATCACAGAGTTACGGAATCACAGAACCATAGAATCATGGAATCACAGAGCTATGGAATCATAGAATCATGGAATCACAGAGCTATGGAATCACAGAGTTCTGGAATCACAGAGTTCTGGAATCACAGAACCACAGAACTGTTAAGCTTGGGAGAGACCTTTGAGATCCCCAAGTGCAGTGACTCCCCCAGAGCTCACAAAGCCCCCAGGGCTGCTAAGCCACCAACACTAACCCAGGTCCCTCAGCAGCTCATCTGTACATAGCAATGTGCCAGGTGACAGCTTTGGAGCCTTGCTGGTAGCTCTCACTACTGAGCCTCTCAGTTTTACAACCACACAATTCTAGAAGTGTTTATATTGGAAAAGCAACCTCAAGATCATTGAGTTTGACCACTGAGCTGACACTGCCAAGTTCAGCACCACATCTACACATCTTTTAAATCCTTCCAGGGATGGTGACTCAACCACTCCCCAGGGAAGAAAATTTTCCTAATGTCCAATCAAACCTCTCCTGGCACAGCTTGAGGCCATCTAAGCATCTGGGTGCTCCTTTACCTTCCCTGCCATTGCAGATTCATAGAATGGTTTGGGTTGGAAGGGACCTTGAAGATCATTCAGTGCCTCACTATACAGAGTTTCTTCCTAGATGGAGACTGGAGGTCAGGAAGAAACTCTTCACAGTGAGACACTGGCACAGGGAGGCTGTGATGTTACCTCCCCTGAAGGTGTTCAAGGCCAGGCTGGATGAGGCCTTGAGCAACCTGGGCTGGTGTGAGGGTCCCTGCCGACGGCAGGGGGTTGGAACTGGATGATCTTGAAGGTGCCTTCCAGCTGAACCCATTCTGTGAGATGCCATGAACAGGCTACCAAAGCCTGGTAGGTGGGGCAGAAGAGTTCTCTGACCTCTCCAACGTCACTGCCAGCCTCCTGTCTCTGGCCCGGGGGTGATAATGCAGAAGGATGTCAGGCAGGTTTTCAGCCTCTCCTGCATGGCTCCTGGGGACTCTCCAAGCACAGCAGCATCTCTCTTCTCCTGTGTGCTTGTGCAGAGCCATCTGGAGTGCTGAAAGAGCACTGCAAAGCTGTCTCTGTGCTGCTGAACATTTCCTCCAGCTCCATGTGCAAAAGCCAAATGTCAGCTGCCAGGTTTCTGACTCCACAGGATATAAATATTCCCTCTCTGGAAAGGTCACCCAAGATTACCATCAATGTGACAAGAGTGTCCACTGCAGTGCCTGTGCTTGGTTGTAGCTCTGTAATTTGCTGGGCACTTGTTTTACATCCACCACAATGCTTGGCCAACAGGCAGCACTGTTACCTTCTGAGGCTAAGAGGAAAGGTCCTTCACAGAATGCAGGCCACATTTCCTTCCAACATGGCTTATTCCTGCTTGCCTGCAGCTGGCTGCTGCTTTGCAGATGAAGTGCAGTTCTCCCCCATCTCTAGCTGCCAAGATTCACCTCCCATTGATGTCCTCTGGAATTTCTTATTTACTGCTGGGTTGTTACTCACTGTAAGAATGATTTTGTACCTTTTCCCACCCCTTTTTTTGATTTTTTCTCCTTAAATTGGATTTACAAGGCCTTGAGCAACCAAGTCTAGCTGAGAGGTGTCCCTGGCCATGGAGAGGAGGTTGGAGCAGATGGTGTCTAAGGTCTCTTCCAACCTAAGCCATTCTGTGATTCTACATTTTGATTGGATTCTACAACATGCCTGTTTCTAACCAGGTATGGCCTCACTGGCAGTACTGTGCTCAGCTCTGAGACCCCCAACACATGGACCTGCTGGAGTGGTCCAGAGGAGGCCACAAAGGTGATAAGAGCACCTCTGCTTAGAAGAGAGGCTGAAAGATTTGAGGCTGTTCAGCCTGGNATTTGGGGCTGTTCAGCCTGGAGAAGAGAAGGCTCCAGGGAGACCTTAGAGCTGCAATTCAATACCTGAAGGGGACCTACAGGAAGGCTGGGGAGGGACTTTTGACAAGGGTTTGTAGTGACAGGATGAGAAGGAAGGTTTGAGGAGGGCAGACTGAGACTGGAGATGAAGAAGGAGTTCTTCATAGTGAGGGTGAGGAGACACTGGCACAGGCTGCACAGGCAGGCTGTGGATGCTGCCTCCTTGAAGGTGTTCAAGGCCAGGCTGGAGGAGGCCTTGAGTGACCTGGGCTGGTGGGAGGTGTCCCTGCCTATGGCAGGGGGTTGGAGCTGGCTGAGCTTTGAGCTGCCTTCCAACCTTGCCATTCTGTGATTCTATTAGCAGCAGTATTATTGGTGCAAATTCATTCTTTGTTCTGGCTTTTGTTATTGCTGTTGTCATCATTATTATTATTATTGCTATTAGGTGTTGGTGTAAATTTATTTTCTGTTCTTGTCCTCTCTCTTCTTTTTGTTATTCTCATCATCATCATCAATCATTCAATCCCAGAATCCCAGAATCCAAACCATAGACTGCAGAACAATTCCAGCTGGCAAACCCCTCCAAGACCATCCAGTCCAACCATCCAAGCAATGCCACCATGCCCACTGAACCCAGAGCACCACACCTACATGGGTTTTGGGCACCTCCAGAGATGGTGACTCCACCACCTCCCTGGGTGGCCTGTGCCAGGACTCCAGCAGCCTCAGAATAAAGAATTTCCTCCTCATGTTGAAAAGGGATTTCCATTGGCCCCTGTCCTACCACTGGGCACCACAGAAAGGAGCCTGGCTCCATCCTCCTGCCAGCCCCCTTCAGCTATTTGCAGACACTGACAGAGTCCACGGACAGGACCTGGTTCCCCACACTCCCTCTCCCCTGCCCAGGCAATTCCCTGCTCCCTAGCACAGAAACATGGCCAGAAATTGAAAATTTCCTCAGCTGAAAGCACCCTGGAACCCTGACAGCAACAATCCCACACTTCAGTAACTGCATGGCCACTTTGTGGCCCAGGCTGTTGATTGTCCCTGGCTACATCAGAGTCCTTTTTTTTCCCCCTAAACACTTCAAATCAGAGGGCACAAAGGGATCACATCATTTACTTCCCACACCTCAGGCTTCATTTTCCCCTTCTTTTTCTTCCTGAATGGGGAGGAAGATTGTGTTTAGCTTGTGCAGTGTGAGCAGTTTCACCTCACAAAGGCAGCACAATGAAACAGCAAAGAAAACTTCTGCAGGACTCCTTTAGTGCCCTGGGCAACATGGGGACATCTGAGAAGCACTGCTACAGAGCTCAGGCACAGGTGTAGTGAGGCATGAGCAGAGCATCCCCAGAACATGCTTGTGCCCAGGCTGGAAAAGAGGCAGTGCTGTTGTCTGCAGCTGTGGCTGCACTGGGGATGCCAGTCAACATTGAACATCATGGAATGGTTTGAGTTGGAAGGGACCTTAAAGGTCACCCAGTTCCAACTCCCCTGACATGGGCAGGGACACCTTCCACCAGCCCAGGTTGCTCAGGGCCTCATCCAGCCTGGTCAAAGAGGGTGCATCCACAGCCCCCTTGGGTAACCTGTGCCAGTGTCTCCTCATCATCACTACAAAGCATTTCTTCCTAATCTCCAGCCTAAATCTCCCCTATTCCAGCTGCAATCCATTCCCTCTCATCCTGTCACTCCAAGCCCTTGTAAAGAGTCCCTGCCCAGATTTCTTGGTGTACTCTTAAAGTAGTGGAAGGCTGCTCCAAGATCTCCATGGAGCCTTCTCTTCTCCAGGCTGAACAGCCCAAACTTCCAGCCTGTCCCAGTTCTCAGCCTCTCATCATCTTCGTGGCCTCCTCTGCATTTGCTCCAGCCATTCCATGCCCTTTTTGTGCTGGGTCCCCAGAGCTGGAGGCAGTGCTGCAGGTGAGGTCTGAGCAGAGCAGAGGGGCAGAATGCCCTCCCTGTGCTGCTGCTCTGCCTGCAGCCAGCACACAGCTGCCTCTGGGCTGTGCCCACTGCTGGCTCCTGGTGAGTTCATCATCATCCAACATCAAGATAAAGCACTTTGGATATTTTTGCCCCTCCTATGACATTGTGGTGAGGTACTTTCGTTGTCCCCCTGCCCCAGTGCAGCCTTTGCCAGCAGGCTGAGCAGAAGGGGTGCAGCAGGCTGAGCGTGGGAAGCCTTTCTCTGCTGGAGTTCTCTTCCGGACATCTCCCCCTCGCTGCTCCGCTCTGGCTTTTTCTCCTGCTTTTCATGAGAAGCCAAATCCTCCTCTCTGTCTAGAAAGGCTGTGGGTGTATTGTGCTGGAGCTGGCAGAATGAGTGCAGAAGAAAAGAAATCCAAAAGGAGTTTGGTTGGTTTTTGTGGTGTTGTTGGGTTGGGGTTTTTTTTGTACCTCAGCAGGAAGAAGTTCTCCTCAATTCTGTGAATAAAACATCAGTGACAGTGCAAGAGCATGGCTGGGGTGGGGAGGTGCTGAGGAAAGGCTGCTGCACAGAAGTCTACCAAGCAGGGACAGCTTTACAAGCAGGCCTGCCATTTTAAAAGAGAAAATTGGCTTTGCTTTTAATTGTAAAAGATAGAATTGATGGCCTCGATGCACAAAATTGGCTCCTCAACAAAACCAGGCTGTTTATTTTAAGCAGACTCTCAATGTTACAGGCTACAAGGAGGACACTGAGGAGCTGGAGCAGGTCCAGAGAAGGACAAACAAACTGGGGAAGGGTCTGGAGCACAGGGCTGGGGAGCAGCAGCTGAGGGAGCTGGGGATGCTCAGTGTGGAGCAGAGGAGGCTGAGGGCAGAGCTCATTGCTCTCTGCAGCTCCCTGAGAGGAGGCTGCAGGGAGCTGGGGTTGGGCTCCTCTCCCTGGTATCAGGTGATAGAAGGAGGGGAATTGCCCTGAAATTGTGCCAGAGGAGGCTTAGGTTAGAGGTGAGGAGATGTTTCTTTGCTGCAGGAGTGGTCAGAGACTGCAACAGGCTGCCCAGGGAGCGGTGGAGTCCCCATCCCTGGAGGTGCTCAAAGAATGAGTGACTGTGGCACTCTGGGACATGCTGTAGTGGTTATGGAGGTGCTGGGTAGAAGGTTGTGCTTGATGACCTTTGAGGTCTTTTCCAACCTTAATGACCCTATGATTGATTCCTGCAGCTTCCTTATCTGCTACACTGAGGAGCAGTCAGACACCACAACCACTTTTGGTACAGTCTGAGCAAAGGAGGCTACCTGAGACTCTGGCACAGGCTGCCCAGGAAGGCTGTGGCTGCCTCCTCCCTGGAGGTGCTCAGGGCCAGACTGGATGAGGCTAAGCCTGGCTGAGAGATGGGGAGGTTGGGTAAATGATCTCTCAGGCCTCCTCCAGCCTCTGTGACTCTGTGGTTCTGTGACCTCTGAAATCTGAGGCAGGGAAGCAGGCAGGGAAGCAGTGCCATGTTCCCAGGCTGCTGGGGCTGCCTTCTTGCCTGGCAAAAGCAGAAGAGCTTGTTTCCAAAACAGTGACAAAGCCTCCCAGAAGCTCCACTCAGATTGTGAAGCTCTGCTGGCATTTTCTTGACTGTGTTTACAAGGAGGGAGCACTTCACACGGGGACCTGCCAAGAAGCACTGGAAATCACTTGGGCAAAGCAGCACAAGAACAGCTCAGAATGTTTCAGAACTCTTCTTGCATCACTCAGGAGAAACTTGCTGCAGGGAGAAACTGTGGAGGGCAGTGTGGGCTTCATGCAGGGCTTGGGCAGGCACTGGAACAGGAGGTGGTGCAGGTGTCAAACACAGGCAGATGTGGTGCTTCAGGGCATGGTGCTGATAGGCCATGGCTGGACTCAGTGATCTTAGAGGTCTTTTCCAACCAAAACTATGACCTTAAGCAGTGCTTCTATGACAGTCCCAAACAGGAGCCAGAAGGAGCCTCCTTCCTCTGACAGCCTGAGGTATCAATGATCTTAGAGGTCTTTTCCAGCCAAAACAATGACCTTAAGTAGAGCTTCTATGAGTGTCCCAAACAGGAGCCAGAAGGAGCCTCCTTCCTCTGACAGCCTGAGGTACCAAGCCTAGATGAGTGACCTACAAAGGATGCTCAGGTTCACTTTGAGTCCAGCCAGAAACAACTTAGTGCTCTTCCTTCTCAGGAGAGCTAAGGTTGTGTCACCTTCACCTCCACCCCAGAGCCTCTTTTCTGAACTGGATGCATCTGGCCTCAGCCACTCTTTGCTGTTATTCTTCCTTCACACTCTTCAGTTTCCCACCTTTCACAGGAGAGTGACTTTTGCTTTGTAGGTTTCCATATCTCTAGGATTTAGCCCCAAATGAAGCCAAAGAAAGCACAGAGTGCCCTTAAGGCTACCATGGCCTCACTGGAAGGTCAGCTTTGGTTAACTTGTTGGCATCTAGTCCCCAAAGTTTCATGACACAGCACAAACAGCTGAGCTCAGCTGCCTGACAGCTCTGTTGTGGGAGGCAGCTCTGGTGGGATTCCTGCTGCAGGGACATGAAGAAATCAATCCACACATGAACTACAGAGTAGGTATGAAGCAGGCAGCCTCAGCACTCAGAGATGTGTTGCTTTTTCCTTGCCCTCACTCTTGCTGAAGTTCCTTGATTATTTTTTGCCATCTCCTTCCACTCCAACAGCCCCTTGAGCAATCCCAGATACAGAAGTGGCTGAGTCTTGCTGTGGGTAACCTGCTCTAGGGGAGGATGTCCCTGCTGAGTGCAGGGCTTGGGCTGGGTGAGCTTTGGAGGTCCCTTCCAACCCAGACCACTCTGTGTGAGTTCATTCCTGAGCAGAGAGATGGAAATGAGGAAAAGTAACAAGAATTACCTCAGCAACTCGAATGCTTTGGGTAGAGCTCATTACTTTGCTTGTGCTTAGAGCCTCTCACACCAGAGATGCTACCTGGATTTTAAATCCTGCTCAAATGGGAGGAAAATGTCCTCTGGTTGAGGACATCCCTGCAGAGGGGTCTGGATGACCTTTGCAGGTCCCTTCCAACCCAACCCAATCTATGTTTCTGTGATTCTAAATTCCAGATTGCTACTTCCTTTGCTGCTTGCAGTGATAACAAAATGAGGAGAGGGACAGCAAGAGCCATTCAAGCAAACTCAAACACACATTGGTTTTTTTTCATTTGTGGCAGATGCAGCCTGGTCCTTTCTTTAGGCTTTCTTTCTCTTTCTCCCTTGATGCATTTTTTTCCCTTTGACCACATCTGACTTGACATCAAAAATAAACCCAAACAGAACTTAATCATTCCTCCTTGTAGAATGTGCAAATTGGATGTAGGCTCTGAGCTGAAGAAGGGGAGAGAGAATGTGAATCTTCAACTGACAACTAAAAGCAGAGCTGGGGAAGGAAGTTAACCCAAATAATCTCCTTGCACATCTTCAGGAATCTTTGAAGAGCTGTGTGGATGTTGCAAGTTGCAGCAGGCCTGCAGGCAGCTTTAATTTGCATGAGTAGCTCCAGCCCAGAAGAGAAGGGCTGGATGGCTACATGACCTTGGCAGCCTTCTGAGGGTCACTGCAATGCAGTTCCTTCAGTCAGGCTCACAGGAACATCTTTGCTAGGAGACAGAGCAGCATTTGATCTGCTCCTGGCTAGGTTGGCTCTGCAAAGGGACCTGGCCAGGCTGCTTGGATGGGGCAAGGTCAGGAGGTTTAACAAAGCCAAGTGCTGGCTCCTGCCCCTGGGTCACAACAACCTGATGAACGCTGCAGGCTCGGGGCAGAGTGGACTGCAATTGCCAGCAGAGGAAGACCTGGGGGTGCTGGGGGACAGCTGCTGGGCATGAGCCAGGGTGTGCTCAGCTGGGCAAGAAGCCCTCAGCATCCTGCCCTGCACCAGCAGCAGTGTGGACAGCAGGAGCAGGGAGGTGACTGCCCCTCCTCAGCCCTCAGGGGCACCCACACATCACATACTGGGCTCAGTTTGGAGGCCATCACTGCAAGAAGGCTCAGGACTAGAGAAGGGCACAAAGCTGCTGAAGGGTCTGCAGAACAGGGCTGGGGAGGAGCAGCTGAGGGAGCTGGGGGTGGTCAGGCTGGAGAAATGGAGGCTGAGGGGAGACCTCCTCAGTCACTACAACTCTCTGAAAGGAGGTTGAAGTGAGGTGGGGGTTGGGCTCTTCTCCCTAGTGTCAAGTGATGGGATGAGAGGCAATGGCCTGGAATTGTGCGTGGGGAGGGTTAGATTGGAGATCAGGAAAAATTTCTTTGCTGCAAGAGTGGTCAGAGGCTGGCACAGGCTGCCCTGGGAGCTGGTGCAGTCCCCATCTCTGGAGGTGTTCAGCAAAGTGTGGCCATGGCTCTTGGGAGCATGGTCTGATGGGCATGGTGGTGCTGGGCTGATGGCTGCACTCAGCCACCTTAGAGAGCTTGTCCAACACAAACCATGCTGGTTCTCTTTTCTGCCTCAACATTGCCCCTTTCTTTGGCAAACAATTCCAGGTGCAGTGAGGCTGCTTGTTCCATGGAATAATGGCATCACAGAATCATGGAATCACTGAATCACAGAATCATGGAATAATGGCATCACAGAATCATGGAATCACAGAATCATGGAATCATGGAATCACTGAGTCACAGAATCATGGAATCATTGAATCACAGAATCATGGAATCATTGAATCACATAATCATGGAATCATGGAATCACAGAATCATGGAATCACTGAATCATGGAATCACAGAATCATGGAATCACAGAATCATGGAATCACTGAATCACAGAATCATGGAATCATGGAATCACAGAATTATGGAATCACAGAATCACAGAAGCATTGAATCACAGATTCATAGTCATGGAATCACAGAATCATAGAATTATGGAATCATGGAATCACAGAGTAATGGAATCAGAGAGACAATGAATTGCAGAATCATAGCA
>VWYK01019512.1:13555-25186 GCA_013399775.1 Semnornis frantzii | reverse complement strand
AATGGCAGCCTGGGTTGCATCAAAACCAGCTTGGCCAGCAGATGGAGAGAGGGGATTCTGCCCCCCCTGCTCTGCTGTGGTGAGATTTCACCTGCAGTGCTGTGTCCAGCTCTGAGACCCCCAACAGAAGAGAGACATGGAGCTGCTGGAGTGGGTCCATAGATGGGCCACAAAGATGATCAGAGGACGGTTGCACCCCTCCTGTGAAGACAGGCTGAAAGACTTGGGGATGTTCAGGCTGGAGAAAAGAAGGCTGCAAGGACAAATCCTAAGGGGACCCACAGAAAGGTTGTGGAGGGACTATTGGAAGGGTTTATAGCAATAGGGCAAGGGGCAATGGTTTGAAACTGGAGCAGGAGAGATTTAAATTTGACATCAAAAGGTAGTTCTGCACAATGAGAGTGGTGAAATACTGGAACAGGTTGCCCAGGGATATGGTTGAGGACCCATCTCTGGAGACATTCAGGATCAAACTTGATGTGGCCTTGGGCAGCCTGTTGTTGTTTTGAGGTGGCCTTTTCTTCTTTTTTTTTTTCTTTTTTTTTCTTTAAGGTGGCACACATTTCTTAGTAATCAATTTTCAATTAGATGAATGCAACTCCACCAGCTTACAAGTCCCAAGAAGCCACACAGAGAATACTCCATTTGCTTACACGACCTGTTAAAAGAGATTCACTCAAGCATTTCTGCTCACTTTCTTCTTTATGTGCTGCTAAAGTCAATTTAAGGGCATTCTTCCACCAAAGCCTGAGAGGGGCAGAGAAACTCATGTTCACTTGGATATGACCTGAACTCAGCACACCCCTGTCTCCTGTGATTCACTGAGATGCATTTTGCCTCATCATTCAAACTGTCCAGAAGGGTAGCAACAGGATGCACTCTCTTATATCCTCCTCCTTCTTAAAGACATGCAGATGGAGGCTCGTTAGGAGAGCTAAGATCTGTACGTGAGGTGATTAGTTAGCGTCAAAGGAGGAGAAGGAAGATTCCCATTAAAGAGGGAAGAATTCCCCTTGATTTTCCTTTGGGTCATATTTAGTTAAAAACAGGGTGAAAGGACTCTGTTAGATGTGTCTGGTGGAAGAGTCCTGTTATCCACAGCTGAGGCTCAGCATAGCCAAAGCAAACCAATCAGCCCACAGTGCCCCACGATGGAGTGTGGTCACCCACTGAGACACCAGCTCTGCTGCTGAGCCATTTCAAAGTCCAGCCAAAAGAGGCTGCTGCTGAAAGCCAGCTGCAGCAGCCCTAGCTGGGGATGAATCACCACCTGAGGGCACAGGCTGAGATCATCATCTCATGGTATGCAAGCCATCGACCTGTCCCTGTGAAAATAAACCATTCATCACCAACAGGCAGGCTGGGTATGAATAAACGACTTAGAAATCTGAGGGGGGTTCCGAGTCCTCGTACCCTCTGCCTGAGTCACTCTCCTATCACAAGAAGCCTGTTCTGATATATTTAGTCTGGGTTGCAGGGTTGGGAGCTTGGGGGGGTGGAGAACAACCCCAGATCTATTTTGTCATTTAGTCCTGAAATTATGTGCAACTCACTCAACAGACAAAGAAAAGGACAAACCCACTGGAGAGAAAACATGGTAGCGAGGGGAAAACTTCCCTCTTGCATATTGTATCTTCATTTGAATTCCAGAATAAATCTGAATGAATTATGCATTTTAATTTGTTTAACTATGCTAATAGTCACCGTGCACTAGTGGGTTTAGCATTATTTTCTCTTTATGTGTATGACTCAAGAATTACCATAGCAACTTGCTTCCTAATTAGCCTTCAGTTACTAACAATCAATATGATTAGACAAGGTCAGTGGTGGAGTAAGCTCTAGAGATTTTGAAAAGGCTACTGGGAGTCAGTAATGGCAAGAAGAGGAGGAGAGGGAGGTTCCTGGGTGATTTTTTCCCTAGAGGATGGTCACCGGTCTGCTATTGCTCACTCTCCTGTGAACAAAAGGAGCCCTGGCAAATAAGAGCTTTGCCACTTAGCCAACGGCCAGGAAGCTTTTAACCTGCCAACCATTTCATAAACCATGGAGAACAGAAGCACCCTTAGATCTGCAGATAAAAAGCCACCTTACTGTCACATTGCTGGGGCTGATGCTGACAGCACGCAGGCAAAATAATGAATAAATATGTCATAGATTTTGATCAGCACAGTTACATCTGAAATCAATCTCCCCGTGCAGGAAGGATTCCTGAAACCTGGAGCAAGGTGTCACTGGTCAGTCCTCAGGAAGATGCCCCCTGGGTTGAAACCTGTGCGGTGCTTAGCTGAGATTCCATCGGTAGGTCCTCATCTGGTGACTTGAGTGATTGCCCGTTGCTGACAACTTCCCCCTCGTTTTTACAGCCTGTTTCAGTTGTTAACACTTTATCTCTTACCCTGAAAGCACAGTGCCTGGTAGCACAGTAGGCTGAAAACATTATGTGCTATTCAGATGTACTCTGGGTCCTGGGAATACAAAACGGGTTCCTTGGTACAGACAGATGAAGGCTTGTGAAAAGCCACTTTACTTGTTAGCACGTCTAAGATTGCCACCGAGGCACACAGGCAAAATCAAGCTTATTTTTAAATAAACAGTGTGTGCTGTCAGTTATGCCTGGGCACGTGGTTATCACAGAGCAACTGTGATCCATAATTACTTCTCTCTGCAAAACCTGCTGCCTCTCCTCTCTTCCCCTCCAGAGGTTACCTCTCTGCTGCTGCTGAGCCTTCAGCCTAGGCTCAGCCTCGGCTCAGCCCGGCTCACGGCACCCAGTCCGCAAACAGAGGGTTGGGCTCGGGGAACCGAGGAGCCAAGACGCAGCATATGGTGAAGATGTAATGACGTGACAGGGTGTTGGTGCTGTGGGATGGCCCTGCAAGCCATGAGCTTCAGGCAGTGCACCTTGACCTTGACAGGAGGGTTTTAAGCTCAATAAAGGCACTTTTTATTAAAATAGAAATTAGGATAATGAACTTTAAACCAGAAAATCCTTAAAGGATATTGAAAGACAACCAATAAGAATTTATATACCTCTCTACCCTGACATCCAGTGCCTATGGAGTTCCTCAATGGTTTATTCCAAGTGACAGTAAACTCCAACCTCTGCAAAATCCTTTTCATGACCTCTGAGGCTGCTCCCTGCTCCTCGGCCCAGTATCCTTCTCTGATCTGTGAACCTCCTGCCACTTGTAGCACCTCAAAGCTGCTCCCTTCCAAACACACCCATTAGCCCTCAAAGGGAATACATAACCTTCCTTCTGCCAGAGGGCTCTGATGTTGGCAGTTTTCCTAAAGGAAATTCACTATTTGGGAACAGAAGTAACATACAAGCAGATCATTTTCACCATGTTGTACTCGACCTATCTCACTGCACAGATGGGAAAAGCCAAAATCCTAAATATTCAGCACTTAAAGACTTAAAAATGTGAGAAATCAATCTAAAATAACTCATATGATCATAGAATCTCATTCAAAATAGAAGTAAGTAAGTAGGTAGGCAGTGAGTAGCTTATTCACAAAAGGTATGCACCACACTCAGTTACTTTTAAAGGCTCAGGCACATATATGAAAGATTTCATCAAAACCAGGTTACTACTAGAGAAATCAAAATGAATATTCCAGTGTTTTGTAAGCAAATTGCTCTTGGATTGGGCAGGAAACAATGGGCCCAAAGAATGTCTGGCTTTACACCTGAGATGAATAGAAGCCAGCAGCCTTGTTCACAGAAAAATCAAAATGCAGCTCACTAATAATGACAAAACGCTCAGCAGCCTCTCTGCTGAGCAAAGCAACCATTAAACTAATGATTAAACCCATGTCAGCCGTTTGTCAGAACAGGAGAAAAGGCTGTGCAGCATAATGGTGTCAGAGAATCAGCATCTCCTGCTCAGAAAATAAATGCCCTGACTTCATCTTAACATTTGTTTTCCATAAACACTGAGGGCTTCCATCCGCGTTTGCGGAGCAAGGGGAAACCATCCTTCATCGCAGCATGCCAGGCTCACTTGGGTGATTTCTAAAATCAGCAAAAAAGCAAGATAAAGTGAATGTGGGGAAGGTGTTTCTGCAATCCTCCTGCAAGAAAAGCACCATTTCTCATCTGCTGCCACCCTTCCTCCTCGTAACAAACAGCATTTAAGAGCAGCAAGAATAATTACTGAAGAAAAATCCCATCTGGAGCAAGCTGGGCACATTTTCAAGGAGGTCACACCTTTTGCTCTCACTGTCTGGTATGGTTACCTACATACATAGGTTATAAAAAAAAAATCCCAACCCTATGAAACTGTTTTCTCATGGAAGAAAAGAGTTCTCCTTTCTGAATTCATACTGCTCATACAGCACTCCTTGAAGCAAACCAGGAAGCTGGATATACTAAAAAGAGATGACACTAAAATGCCTCTCGGGATATGTCACCTCCCAAAGTCCCCCAGACTCCCAGCAGCACAGTGCTGTAGTTCTGCATGCACGTGTCCTACACAATCACAGAACCACAGAATTGCTTCAGCTGGAAAGAACCCCTAGATAGAGTCCAACCACTGACCTGGCACCACCATGGCCATTAAGTCATGTCCCAAAGAGCCATGTTTGTTGGACATCTGCAGAGATGGTGATTCAGCCTGTTCCAACACCTCTGACCAGTCTTGCAGGAAAGAAAATTTTCCTTACATCCAACCTAAACCTCTCCTAGTAAAACTTGAGGCCATTTCTCCTTGTTCTATCACTAGTTACCGGGGAGAAGAGACCAATCCCCACCTCACTACAATCTCCCTGCAGGGAGTCTCTAATCAAATGCAGTTCCCTCAGCCACTCCACAAAAGGCATGTTTTTCAGACCCTTCACCAGCTTTGTTGCCCTTCTCTGGACATGCCGCAGCAACTCAGTGTCCCCCTAGGAGTGAGGGCCACAAAACTGAACACAGTATTCAAGATGTGGCCTCAACAGTGCTGAGTACAGGGGGACAATTATTACCCCAATCCTGCTGGCCACAATATTCCTGACTCAGGCCAGATGCTGACTTTCTTGGCAAACTGAACTCAGTCAGCTGTCTACTAGCACCACACAATCACAAAACATTCAGGTTGGAAAAGCCCCTCAGGATCACCAAGACCAACCCATGTCCCTACTTTACAAGGTGCACCCTAAACCATGTGCCCAAGAACCACATCCAAACAACCTTTAAACACATCCAGGGTTGGTGACTCAAACACCTCCCTGGGCAGCTCGTTCCAATGCCTGACCACTCTTGCTGGGAAAACATGAATTATATTTGGAAATGCAAAATACAATTAGAACCAACAATTCTGAGTTCTCATTTCATGTTCTGATATAAATAGGGAAGTTTCATAAATGTATTACTCAGCTTAAGAATCACAGAATGGCCTAAGCTGAAAGAGACCTTAGAGATCATCTAATCCAACCTCCCTGCCATGGGCAAGGACACCTCTCAACTAGACAAGATTACTCAAGGCCCTATCCAACCTGGCATTGAACGTCTCCAGGGAGGGAACATCCACAACGTCTCTGGACAGTTCATCCCAGAGTCTTGCCACCTTCATAGTGAAGAATTTCTTCCTAAGATCCAATCTAAACAAATTCTCCTTCAATTTAAATCCATTTCCCCTTGTCCTGTAGGTGGACGCTCCTGTAAAGTGTCTCTCTGAAGCCTTCCTGCAGGTTCCCTTCAGGTATTGGAAGGCAGTTACAAGGTCCCCTTGTAGTCTTCCCTTCTCCACTTAGATGGTCACTGATTCCAGTTTGAAAGAAAAAAAAAATCTCAAATTAAAATACAACTTGAAACTTTACTTTAAAAAAGAGTGAAGCTCCCTGAAGGAAGAGTTGAAAACTAAAGTGATGTGTCCAGCAAAAAAAAAATCGTCTCTGCCAGCAGCCAGCTTGCATTTTACAACACTGGTTGCAGCCTCTCTTGAAGCAAAAAACCCACCCAAAAGCACCAGAGATGAATCTCAGAAAGCTGGCTGGTAAGTGGATGCATCAGTCCTGCCTCTTCAGTATGCATAAAGCATATACCCCCCAGGAGAAAAGATTATGGTATTAATTCTGCACCATTGGATAACTATCAAATCTGTGGCTTCTTGCTTACATTTATCAGTTGCAATAATCAGCTTCATGCCTCTGATGCAAAGACTTAGTGTGAAGTTGCCTTGCAAAGTGGAACAATTCAAGGAAAGCAAATATCTCCCAAATACCTCCCAAACACCTCCCTACAAACAACCACAGCATGCAGCCCACCTGGCCCAGCATCCTGCTCTAGCAGTGGCAGAGGAGGTCCAGCAAATGGTGTAAGGGCAGAGCGAGCCTCTTGAGAACCAATCTAAATACTTGAGGACAGAAAGTCTTCCTAATTGTGACACCTTCATGTGGAAAGGTGGTTCTGACCCTTGAGCTGTGCACGGTGCGCCTCAGCCTCAGCTCTCATGCTAAGCAAGCAAGGTTGCTTCAGAGCCCACCAGACGTGCACAAGAGCTGTTTGATTTTAGTCTGTTCTTAATTCTATCTGATTTCTTTGTGCAGAGGAAGGCAGAAGAACACTGGACTGAAGTTTCCTCCTACAGAAGAGTGAGAACTCAGAAGAGCATTTGCCCACATTTCGTCTTTGATGAATTGAGGTAATCTGAACAGCTTGTCTCTAGGGAGAGGCAGGAAAGCATTTAGCATACATCCAGAGAAGTGGATCCTGAAACCATTTAGCATACTTTCAGAGAAGTAGATTTCCCTCTTTTTAATTTTTTTTTTCTTTGCTTTGCTTTGTCTGTCTCTCTGTCTAGACAGCTGTAAAGCAGGGATCAGAAATTATGTCCAAGATGATTCTTGCATTAAACTCTGCACTGCTGGCTCCATGCCAATGCAGTTAACAAATGAAGATTATGCTAACAGTTCATTACCACAAGATTCATTCTTACTCAGCAAAAGGAAGTAATTGCCAAATGGATCTTCTTTTATCCTCCCACTTCCTTTCTAAGTCTATTTAATCAAAGCAAGTAAGCAAGCATCAGGATACCAAACCCCACAGAAAGAATTGGGGAATAATTCCTTTCTTGTCCTCTAACAGATTTCAATTAAAATATGTAAATATTAGAATGAATTCTGGGACTTTTTTTAAACAGAAAAATTAGCAAATGTTGATATGGACACTATGAAGTGAATTTACATTTGATGGCTTCTGCTGATTCTGCCACTTTGCTCTGGTGAGACCTCACCTGGAGTACTGCATCAGTATAGGAAGGATGCGGACTTGATGGAGTGGGTCCAGAGCAGGACCACAGAAATGATCAGGGTTTGGAGCACCTCTGCTATGAGAGCAGGCTGAGGGACCTGGGGTTGTGCAACCTGGGCAAGAGTAGGCTCTGGGGAGACCTCATAGCAGCCTTCCAGTACCTGAAGGGGGCTACAAGAAGGATGGAGAGAGACTATTTATAAAGATCTGGAGTGACTGGACAAGGGGTGATGGCTTCAAACTAGAGAAGAGCAGATTTAGATTGGATGTTAGGAACAAGTTCTGCACCACGAGGTTGGTGAAATGCTGAAATAGGTTGCCCAGGGAAGTGGTCGTGGCCCCATCCCTGGATATATTCAAAGTGAGGCTCCACAGGGCTCTGGGCATCTAATTGAGGATGTCCCTGCTGACTGTCAGGGGATGTTGGACTAGATGACCTTTGGAGGTCCCTTCCAACCTGGACCATTCTATGATTCTTTTAAAGGTTTCTATTTTATTTGTAATCTTGTTCCACTCAAGTGCTACTGAAAGATCAAGGTTGAGTTGTGCACTTACTGAAATCTAACAAAACTGTAATTAAAATCCCCTGTCTCTGATATCAGCAGTGACTTACTGACATGAATGATAAAAGTCCACCTCAATTCTTCCTTTATTTTTTTGCAAGTATAAGGTCTCTTCCACAAAACAGAATGCCAGGTGGGACATGGCTTAGTGGTCATGGTGGTGTTAGGTCAGTGGTTGGACTCAATGGTCTTAAAGGACCCAAGGAAACAGTTCAGTGATTCTATGATGATGCAGCAAAGTGTTTACAGATTATAAGAAAAACACCTAATCTTCTGAGGGGTGACCTCATCCATGTTTATCAATATGTAAAGGCTGAGTGCCAGGAGGATGGATCAGCTCCTGCTCAGTGATGCCCAATGACAGGACAAGGGGCAATGGGTGCAAGTTGAGACATAGGAAGTTCCATGGAAATATGAGGAGGAATTTTGTCACTGGGGGGGGGTGACAGAACACTAAAACAGGCTGCCCAGGGTGGTTGTGGAGTCTCTGGAGATATTCAAGATTCACCTGAATGCATTCCTGTGTGATCTAGTCTAGGTGATCCTGCTGTGGCAGGGGGGTTGGACTGGATGATCTTTGAGGTCCCTTCCAGCCCCTAACATTCTGTGATTCTTTCACAACTTGTTCTATTTAGAACATGAGGCATAGGTTCTGCTTTCAGCAAAGAAACTGACCTAAGAAGACACCTGGCTTCCAATGTATTCATACCAAAGGTTAAAGTTTGCTATCCAAGGGATGGCATTTGCACAGAGATGGCACACCTTCAAGAAAAAGAATTCATCTGAACTGCTCATAACCACACTGAGGGCAGCACAAGGCATTGCTTTGCTCAGCTTCTCAGCCAATGGTACGCTGCAGGTCCCGGGGAGAATGGCAGAATCACAGAATGATAGGGACCAAAAGGAACTGCTGGTGTTCATCCAGTCCAACCCTCCTGACAAAGCAGGATCAGAAAGAACAGGCCACACAGGAACATCTGCAGGCAGGTTTTGAAAGTCTCCAGAGGAGACTCCACAACCACTCTGGGAAGCCTGTTCCAGGGCTCTGGCACTTCCACAGGAAAGACTTTTTCTCCTCATGTTGAGATGGGACCTCCTGTGTTCCAGTTTGTGTCTGTTACCCCTTGTCCTATCCCAGGGCATCACTGAAAGGGGACTGGTCCAATCTGCTTGACAGCCACCTTTCAGATATTTGTAAACACTGGTAAGGTCCCATCTCAGCCTTGTCTTCTCCAGACTAAACAGCCACAGGTCTCTGAGCTTTTCCTCATCAGACATGTTCCAGTCCCTTCATCATCCTCACAGCCCTCTGTTGGACACTTTCCATTATTTTCCTGTCCCTCTTGAACTGTGAAGCCCAGAACTGGACACGTTACTCCAGATGTGGTCTCACCAGGGCAGAGTAGAGGGGCAGGAGAACCTCCCTCAACCTTTTGGACACATGGAGAAGGTCTCACAGTTGTTTGCCTTTGGAATCCCATTTGTAACAACCTGTTTCAAAGGGCAGAGAGCAGCACTGGGCAAATGAAGGCTGACATTGTGGATGCTGGTGAACTAAGGGCTGTGTGATTCAGATAGCAGAGGATAAACCTTCTTACATGAGAGGTCTGAAATACAAGCAGTAAAGAGACAGTTCCAAACAACTGATCAGCATCAAACATGGACAGTCAGCTGGGATGGGGACATCTGAGACTTGCAAGTCCTCCTGCAGGAACCAGGAAGCCTCCTGTGATTGCTCTCTGTCTGACCACTGGTCTGTGGTGGCCCACAGATTTAGTGCCTGCTGAACCATACAGGATTAGACCAGGGAGACAGAAGGAATCAATCACAGAATCAAAGAACAGTAGGGGTTGGAAGGGACCTCTCAAGATCATCTAAGTCCAACCCCCTTGCTAGAGCAGGGTCACCCAGCATAAATCACACAGGAACATGTCCAGGCAGATTTGGAATGCCTCCAGAAATGGAGTCTCAACAACTTCTCTGGGCAGCTTGTCCCAAAGCCTTGTATCATAACCGTGGCCCCATTAAAACACTTTCTTTAGGATGTCAGCCTGAACTTTGAATTGCTCATGCTGGTTACTCACCTTAGTGTTTTTGAACTCTAATTCTCTGTTTCCCTGAGAGAAAATGCATATTTAGACTCATTTAAATGCATTAAGCAGTATAGTTATTTCAATGCCCTATCCTTAAGATGCAGAATGTTACACATAACTTCCTATAATGTAAATTAGAATTTAATCTCCATGGAGTTGCACCTTGAGAATATACCCTGGAGTATTTATTACCAGCCTATGATTGTTACTTACTCAGCATGTAGTTTGGCATAGAGAATGCCCTGATCCCTGCTGTTAGCATGGGGAATGGAGATAAATATTTTGGAAACATGCACTATTTAACTTACATGTCACAGCAGATCCTGCAAATCCAGATTTTGCTTCTTGCAAAAAACACAAGGAGCAGATTTACCCAAAGGATGAAAAAAACCCACCATAGGAAGGAACTCCTGCCTAAGACCAATTTCCAAGTGTCTTGGTTACACTGAATCCTAACCATTTTCTCAGAAGAGCTTTAATGATCTGATTTAATCACAGCCTTTCACATACCAAATGAGGCAGCACATGATACAAAGTGCAAGAAAAGGTGGAGAAGTTACAGAGCCCAGAACTGGACACAGTGCTCCAGATGAGGCCTCACTAGGACAGAATAAAGGGGGAGGAGATTCCACCTGCTGGCCACACTCTTCTTATTGCACTCTAGGACACCATTGGTCTTCCTGGCCACGAGGGTACATTGCTGGTTTGTGGATAACTCATTGTCCATCAGCACTCCAAGGTCTTTCTCCATGGAGATGCTTTGCAGCAGGTCAATCCCTGATCTGTACTGGTGCACACATATATAACATGCATAACTATGCACACATTATATGCATATAATATTCCAACAGAATACACAACTGTGCTCCTGTGTGATTGGTATAGGTGATACTGCTCTGCAGGAGGGCTGCACTAGATGGTCTTTTGAAGTCCCTTCCAGCCCCTCACATTCTGTGATTCTGTGCACTGGTGGTGACTTCTCCTGTGTCTCAGAGTACAAATGTGAAGCCTATGTGGTTTGCACATGATGAGACAATCAGAAAAAAACTCCTACAAATAGAATCTTTGAGTCAGACCTTGCCAGACCATGGTGCACCAATCTACTTTGCCACCATGTAGCAATAGGAGGAAACTTAGCAAGAGAAAAAGGGAGACTTCAATATTGCTTCAGGTTCTCTCTCCTCCAAATTAAGCACTTCCAGCACAGGCTGAAGATGACACAGCAGATGCAGAGCACATTGAATTGATTGTGTCAGGTATGTGCCTGCATAAGGCTCCTTTTTAATTTAGCAACTGGAGGGTTAATTAGCTCTGGGAGTGTAAACAGGTTGGTTGAGCAGGAGTCCAGGTGAGCTGCCACATTCCAGTTGGCTAAAACTTCGGAGCAGACTAAATATATTGAGAAAAGCTAATCTGCTTCCCTCAACATCCATTTGTTAAATTAACACGAAGCAAGAGCTGTGCAGAAGACAGAGGGCTGCTAGCAATAAGATGGTTAAGCTGTGCCTCAGATCTGTGTCTTTCTGAAGCAGTTTTGGATAAGAAAATTGACGTCACACATTTAGGAAAACTCAGATGATTAGAGCCTGCCAGTTCATTTCGTAACATTAAACATCTTATGTGAGAGGATGTCGTGGTAGGCCTAGGCAAGCCAAATTGGGTTTATACCTTTCCTGGCTTGCCCAGACATATTTTTCTGCTTCCCTCCTGCTGTTTTGGGGGAGAGCAACGGTGGGAAAAG
>VWYK01019512.1:0-13049 GCA_013399775.1 Semnornis frantzii | reverse complement strand
CTGTTATAACCTGTACATAGTTTCCATAACGTTGCTAAGAGCCTGTTAATATTATTATTAAATGGCGATTGGGGTGATGCGAGTTCTGAATATTTAATATTAATAAACTGTTAATATTTTTATATATCGTCTCGCATTAATTAATTTACCCCATCCCTTTACAGAGGAAAAGAAGAGTCTTTCTCTTAGGATGTGCTTGGGAAGTGGTGTTTCTCTGTATGGCAGCCTGCAGAATGGACATTTCATGGTTTTGCAGTAACTGGAGGCATTAGATGGGTGAGAAGAAAACAACCAGCTACAGAATGTCCAAATGGCCTCTCATTCTCTTAAAAAAAACCCCTTTCAAAATGGCAAAACTATCCCAGTGACAATTACACCAAGTAAAATTCCAGTTTGCATTTTGCCAATTTAAATGAAGAACCCTCCCCCCAAAAAAACCCCAAAAAACAAACAAACAAAAAAAAACAAACAAAAGGGAAAAAAAAGAACAAAAACCAACCAAACAAAAAAAACCCAAAAAACAAAACCCAAAAACCCACAATGCAATCCCCCCAAAAAAACCAAACCAACCAACCAACAACAACAAAACCAACCAAACCCAAAACACCCCAAACAAACCAAAAAACACAAAACAAAAAGAAACTCCCCCAAAACCCCAAACCCCAACAGATGAAAAGCAGAAGACTTTGACTTGGTAACTAAACCTGGACTTTCCCAAAGGAGGGCAGATCAAGTGCTCCATGCCAACATTTCTGGGTCACACTACATTCTTCCACCATGAGCCCATTCTGAAAAGTCCAAATGGAAAACAAACAGGATCTTTCCTAGATGCTGTGACTGGAGCCTGACTGGACATAGCTGGAAGTATTTGATGTATTGTGGAAAAATACATCTGTTCAAAGCTCTCAGCTACTTGGGTGCTTAGGAGGAAACTAAGAGAGACACAGAAAGCAGGAAAGTTGAAAGATGTCACTGAATGATTTTTTTCTTTGAAGACCAGGTATTTTTTTCAGTCACTGTATTCAAAAGCCTTAATTCACTTGGAGCATAAATATGACAGAGTGAAAATGCTCACAAAGGACTCATCTCTGACGTAGATTGATTCAGCCAGGTCATCCCCAGTGGATGATTCCAAAGACCAGCATCCCCTGGAACTTCTGGGTTTCAAAGTTGACCCTGTTCTCAGAGGGACACTTAGAAATCATATAGTATGACAACAATCCTTTGTGCAGCTCTGTATGAGACACTGGTCATAACATTTTCAGTTGAAAAAGACCTCCAAGATCATTGGGTCCAACCTTCAACCCAACACCTCCATGGCCATTAAACCATATCCGAAAGTGCCATGGTCAGATGTTTCTTGAACAGCTCCAGGGATGGTGACTCCACCACCTGCCTGAGTTCCATAGCCTGGCCACTCTGCCAGCAAAACATTTTTTTTCTAATAGCTAATCTAAACCTCTCATGGTGCAACTTGAAGCCATTTCCTCTCTTTCTATCACTTGATACTAGGGAGAAGAGACAAATTCCCATCTCACTACAACCTTCTTTCAGAATCACAGAAACATTCAGGTTGGCAAAGTCCCTCAGGATCACGAAGTCCAACGTATAACCCTACTCTACAAGAGTCACCTTAAACCATATCCCTAAGCATCACATCCAAACGACCCCTAAACACATCCAGGGTGGGTGACTCCACCACCTCTCAGGGCAGCTCATTCCAGTGCCTAAATGCAGAGCAATGACCAGTAACACACCCAGGAATTCTGCTTAGTTCTAGGTGAGCACAGACCTGTACTACATTGAAGCATCTCATTTGTACACATCAAGCTATCCACAACTTACCATATGGAGGTATCAGGTTATTAATAGCTGTTTTCTTTAAATAGACCAAAATTTGCTTTAATCTTCCTTTCTCTGCAGGATGTTGCAGGAGTAAAAATAAATAAATAAATAAGCTTTCATACAAAGGCTGTGCTTTTAGATGCAAATTTGTCAGTTGATTACAAACTTCTCTGTCCCTACATTACGATGAATATTTGTGATGAATGTTCTAGGGGTTAGGTTTGGGATTTGTGAGCTGTTTCAGGTTGTATCTCTTTGCCACATTGATGGCAGTTGGCCTCATTTACATCTTTGCCACATTTCTGTTTTCAAGGATTTTTTTTTTCTTTTGCTATAAACTCTCTGCCCCAAATTTCTTCTCCATGGAGTAGTAGTACAAAGATATATGTTCAAATGAAGCTCTTTTCCATGGATAATTTATTTAATTATTTAGGTGAACAACAAATCACCACTTAGAGACACCCTATTCTATGTGATCACTGCCTTCATACATATCTGACATATGCTTTCTGAGTAATTAAAGGTAATTGAAGCAGCTTTCAGTGCACTTTGCAACCCACTTCGTAGTCCAGAGAGCTCAATGATTTTCCATAAGGACTAGGATGAAAGGAACCCTGCAGGACTGGGGAGAAACAAGTGCCAACAAAACTGTTGCTGTAGACCTGATTTTATTCCTAACTGGTGACTCACAGCCACAAAAAGGAAGACTTTCTTTCTCTTTTCTCAAGAAAAATGACCATTTACAGCAGTGCTTGATGGGATTATCACAGAGTCACAGAGTGTTAGGGCTTGGAAGGGACCTCAAAAGATCATCAAGTCCAACTCCCCTGCCAGAGCAGGATCACCTAGGGCAGGCCACACAGGAATGTGTCCAAGCAGGTTTTGAAAGTTTCCAGAGAAGACCAGTGGCTTACTGGGGGGTAAGAAGTGATGTGGTTAGTAGGTTCAGAGGTTGTCCTGCCCCTCTATCTTGCCCTGATGAGGCCACATCTGGAATACTGTGTCCAATTCTGGGTGCTTCAGTTCAAGAAGATCTCATGGATCTGCTTGAAAGAGTCCAGTGCAGAGTCACAAGGATGCTGAAGGCAGTGGAACATCTCCCTGTGAGGAAAGGTTGAAGGAGCTGAGGTTCTTTAGCTTGGAGCAGAGGAGCCTGAGGGATGCCCTCATCCATACTGATAAAGATGTGCAGGGCAGTGTCAGGAGGACAGAGTCAGGTTCTGCTCAGTGACGTCCAGTGACAGGACAAGGGGCAATGAGTGCCAGTTGGAGCAGAGGAGTTTCCACCTCAACATGAGGAAAAGCTTTTTCCCTGTGAGGGTGCCAGAGCCCTGGAGCAGGCTGCCAAGACAGGTTGTGGAGTCTCCTTTCCTGGAGACTTTCATTCTGCATGTATTCCTGTGTGGCCTGCCCTGGGTGATCCTGCTCTGGCAAACAGGGTTGGACTGGATGATTTTTTGAGGTAATTTCCAACCCCTAACATTCTGTGAGTCATGATTCTGTGAAATTCTCAAAATAATAACTTTCCCATGGTCTGCTGCTGTAGCACTGTATTTATTAATGGCAATGACATTCCATGCAGAGCCTATCCTTTCACTGGAGACTGCTTGCTGATATAAAGATGCTTTGATGCCAACAATGTTTTGGAACAGGGTGCTAAAAAAAACCCCAAACCACCAAAAGTAAAAAAAACCCAAACTTATCTTTTCTATTTTTTAAACAGAAAGATGAAACTAGATGAAGCTTAGAGATAGGGGCTTGCTCACAGGCCAGAAGAGGAGCTGAAATCAGACACTATTGTTTCCCAGTAAACATTGACACTATCCTTACATTTTCTCCAGGTCACCAAGTCCTGCGAAAGCTCCTTTTGGAATGGCTCTCACCTTGGTGAGGACAAATCTCCTGAAAAGAGAGGAAATGAGATGATTATTCATTATTCACTGCCTTGGCAGCACAGGAGAGCTCTTTATCTACAAGGATGGTGTCCAGCCTGAAGGCTTTGGTGTTTAAACACATAGTATCATTAAGGATGGAAAAGACCTCTAAGATCATTGAATCCAACCATCAGCCTAACACTACCATGGCCATTAAGCCATGTCCCGAAGTGCCATATCTACACATTTTTTTTAACAGCTCCAGGAATGGTGACTCCACCACTTCCCTAAGCAGCCTCTTTCAATGCCTGACCACTCTTGAATTACACCCCTCCCCCTCCCCCCCCTTTTTTTTTTCTAATAGATAACCTAACTCCACCCAAGTGCATCTTGAGGCCATTTCCTCTTGTCTTCTTACTTCTGAGAGGAGACTGATGCCTACCTTACTACAACCTCCTTAGAGGTGTAATGTTGAAAAGCTTCATGGGACTCTAATTGCCTGCTCAGATCAGAAGTGGAGCACAGCATCAGGCCACCTCTGGAGCTTGCTAGGGGGAAAACACTCATCAGTAGTTCAATTCCCTTCTTTAGCTTCAGCAAGAAACCAGAACCATTCACCACAGCTTTTCTGTGCACTTGTAGTGGACAGTCTCATCTTGACCTCCCTTTCAAGGGATGCTCAAGCACTGGATGAAGCCTGTACAGCCTGGCTGATCTGGGCTGATTACACAGGTGGTACATGCATGCTCATGCAAGATAAGCCTTAATGTGCTGCACAGGTAATTTAAGGAATTAGCTACTATCTCCCATCAGTGCAACTTTAATAGCCTTTATTGCTTCTCACAGTCTCTCTTCTAATTAGTCCATAATGTGCCACAAAATTGGGACTTTGGGATACACAACTCCACCAGGCAGGCACTAAGACAACATTTTAATCATTTTTTTGAAAGGTCACAGAATGTGTTTTATGAAGGAAAAAACCAAACCCACATTGAAAACATCATATAAAAGTTTTTGTTAACCTGGACTCATTTCCTTTTCTCACAGCAAACAAAGATGAGCACAAAGCTTCTGATACCCTGCAGGAGATGAAAATTAGAGGGTTTACTAGTCCTTGGAGAAACAAGGTCTTATCTGGGTGATTATTTTCTTTCACACATGTAATTATTCAGACACACTGAGCACAAACAACTGCATGGATAAAGACAACCTGCTCATCACAATGTGTGATTCACATGGTGGGCTTCTGCCTAGATGCCAGGTCAGGAAAGCATAGCTGAGACATGAGAAACCACAGAATCATGGAATGGTTTAGGTTGAAAGGGACCTCAGAGATCATCTGCTCCAACCTCCCTGCCATGGGTAGGGACACTTATCAACTAGACTTGGCTGCTCAAGGCGTCATTCAGACTGGCCTTGAACACCCCCAAAGAGGAGGCATCAACAACTTCCCTGAGCAACCTATTCCAAAGTCTCACCACCCTCACACTGAAGAACTTCTTCCAAAGATCCAGTCTAAACCTACTCTCCCTCAACTTCAAACCACTCCCCCTTGTCCTGTCTCTAGACAACCTTATGCAAAGTCCCTCCACAGCCTTCCTGGAGGATCCCTTCAGGTATCAGAAGGCAGCTCTAAGGTCCTCCTGCAATCTTCTCTTCTCCAGGAAGAACAACCCCAGCTCTCCCAACCTATCCTCATCTCAAGTGTGCTCCAGATCTTGGATCATCCTTGTTTTATAAATGGGTTTTACAGAAACCCAGAATCACAGAATGTTAGGGGTTGGAAGGGACCTCCAGAGATCATCAAATCAGTAACTGCCAGTGACTCCCTCAGCCTATCCTCATAGCAGAGGAGCTCCAGTCCACAGGTATTTTGCAGGGAGAAATACTCTACTTTTTGTTTGCTGCTGAGAATAAAAAATAATATTCAAACTTCCAGTTATCAAACATCAGGCAGATAAATAACCAAGATATCAAGTTATATTGGTTCTGCTGAGTGGTAAGTGGTGAAAGTTTCTCTTCATAGAAAACCCATCCTCTGTGTTACATATGTGGATATCCCCTCTGGTTCCATTTCACATGGAAAAGAATTGTTTGCTGAAGTAATTTTCTTCCCAGTGAGCCTGACTACCAGACCATCCCCTGTTTTTATCATCTCAGACCTGGTTTTGCATGGTTGCTTGGGATCACCTTTCAGCTTGGGTCTGTGCTGACTTACTGTAACGTCTGAAGGAGGATGGAAATGGGAACTCAACCTGGTGTTACCTCCTGTGTCAGCCCTGACAATTTTAACACAATTCCTCAAAACCAGAGACTTACTTTCTTACCATTTACATAAAGTATTCATGCGATCCTCATCTATTTTTTATTTCAGCTGATTAGTTTAGAATTTTCATGGGGCATTATCATGCTTTAATCGAACTCTTGAGGGGGGGAGGGGGAAGTATCATTCTGATCAAATTCCACTGTGAAAAGTTCCTAGTTTTTAATTGTGGGTGTTTTTAGTAGTATCTAGCTTCCCATTTCGATTCCCAGGAATGAGTTAATATTTACTCAAGCAGGACGAAGCCAATGCATGCATCACCAGAGAGGCCACTGTGATGACAGTGGGCTTGAGCCTGCTTTAAAACATTTTAAACATTGAATTTGATGGTGTTCTCAGTCCTGAAAGATGATGAAGTCCATTTGATACTCCATTATTCTTGTAACTATCATTAATGCAAGTCAGGAAAGAGCTTCGATACTCTGTCACACCAGAATTACAGCACTGAGATCATTATGCAAATGTTAGGAGGGCTGAAGAGCTTCTAGAAAGGACCTTACTTGGATTAGGCAATTTGTAAAGCCCTGCCGAAAGCATGACCAGTGGAATGCAGGCAAAGCTAGGGCTGTGCTTTCAGAGTGCAGCTGGGGACAATGGATCCTTGCAGAACACCCAGCAGGCTTAGAGCTACAAAGCTGGAGCATCAGGAAACTCTTTAACTTTGATCTGCTTTGAAACCTTTCCTATGCTCTCCTTTGTAGACATGCATGCCTAATTTTGGAGCCCTAAAAAGCTGATTCTGAAAAGCCACTTTTTTTTTTTCTTTTTTTCTTCTTTGTTTCTTGCTTTTATGGCAATATTCTGAAATGAATCCTCCCTCTGCAGGTGCAGAGACCAATGCCATGCTTGACCATAACATGAATTTACAGCCTGGGTCCCATAAGAATGACATTATTGCAGAAAGATAATTACTAGAATTACAGAATTGCAGAATGTCAGGGATTGGAAGGGACCTCCAGAGATCATCTAGCTGCACAGCAACGCATCCAGGGGGTTTTTGAGGGTCTCCATAGAAGGAGGCTTCACAACTTCTCTGGGCAGCTTGGTCCAGGGCTCCAGTGCCCGCACAGCAAAGTAGTTACTCCTCATGTTGAGGTTGAACCTTCTGTGTCCTAGCTTGTATCCATTGTCCCTTGTCCTCTTACTGGGCACCACTGAAGTGAGCCTGGCATCTTCATCCTGACACCCATCCCTCAGATGTTGATAGACATTGATAAGATCCCCTCTCAGCCTTCTCCTCTCAAAACTAAACAGCCCTAGATCTCTCAGTCTTTCTTCACAGGATGTTCCAGTCCCTTAGTCATCCTCATGGCTCTCCATTGAGCTCTCTCTAGTAGATCCCTGTTCCTCTTGAACTGACGAGCTCAAAACTGAACACAGTATTCCAGGTGTGATCTCACCAGAGCAGAGAGGGAGGAAGAGAACTTCCTTGACAGATGAGGCTACCTACATGAGAAAAACCACAAGTGCATGGAAGTAAAAAAAATCAAACCTTGATTTTCTTTGTTAAACACTCTGCTATCCTGCCTTAACAAGAAACCAGCATTCAAGGAGCCCTGTGTCCAATACCCTGGAGCAGTTAAAGCAGAATCAAAGTCTAATAGCTGAAGTCTTGCATTCCACTTAAAAAAAATTAAGGTTAATTGTTTTTAAATGTCCCTAAGTAGGCTAATAAAGTCAGCCTTAACACTGAAAATTAGAATCAGCTACTGGGTGAATTATCAAGTGTGTAATGAATAGGCATCTATTATAAGTAGCCAAATGCTGTATTGCCAATAAATCTCACCAATTAGGCTCCAAGAATCAATCTGTACTTAACTTGACATACTGGCTGCTCAGTACCACTGCTTCCTGAGGTACACAGAGGAAGCAATTGAAAAGCATTTCTTTGGTTTTGCTGACAGCATTATTTTAGGGTCAAAGGAATTAATGCAGCCCACATTTGTTCAAGCATGTTTCATGTCAAAAGAAACAAGTAAACAAAAGCATCCTTTACAAAACCATGTGCTGGATGGAGAGATGTCCTGAAAAATTATGTTAGCACTTAAGCACCAACAAAGCAAGCACTGAACAGATTAAAGAGCAAGGAAAGCACTGAACAGATTAAACAGCCTTGTGGTGTGGGATTGAAAACCCAGGGCTGGATGCCTGACAGAAGGTGTGAGAAAGGTCAGGCTGAAGCTTAGGGGGTCCAAAAATCTGTACACACAGCTAGCCCCCAGGAAACACGAAATCTCATCTCCCAGAGCTTTCAGATGGATATCAGGGAGTAAGCAGCAGCCTCAAGACACACAGGGTTCCCATGCTGGTAGCAGGCTTTGCCAGGGGAGGAGGAAGGAATTTGGTCTCTCCGCACAGTCCTGGCAGCTGAAGCACAGATACAGGGGATGGGAGTCACGGCTTCAGGAGCAGGTCAGATCCCAGCTGGCACTCATACATGGAGGCCATTCCTCCCTAGATGCAGGACCCTACACTTGCCCTTGTTGAACTCATGGAGTTACTCTGTGCCCAGCTCTCCAGACTCTCCAGGTCATGATGCATGACAACACAGTCCAGCAGGGCCTCAGCCACCCCTCTGTTTGGCATCATCAGCAAACTTGCTGAGGGTCCACTCTGTCCCTCCATCCAGGTCCTTGATGAATACATTGAACAAGACTGGATCCAGTACTGACCCCTGGGAGACACCCTCTAACATTTCCAGTTAGAATAGAATCATAGAATGGTAAAGTTGGAAGGGACCTCAAGGATCATCCAGTTCCAACCCCCCACCATAGGCAGGGACACCTCCCACTAGCACAGGTCACTCAAGGCCTCGTCCAACCTGGCCTTGAACACCTCCAGGGAGGGAGCAGCCACAGCCTCCCTAGGCAACCTGTTCCAGTGTCTCACCACCCTCCCTGTAAAGAACTTCCTCCTAATATCCAGTCTAAATCTGCCCTCTACCAGTTTAATCCTATTGCCCCTTGTTATTAAGGGATTCACTGAACTTTCCCTGAAATAGTCCTCTACAGCTGAAGTAATTTGGACATGAAGAAGGAAAAAAAAAAAAAAAGTCCTCCAGAAAAATCAGTGTTCTTCCACCCCAGCCCCACATGTATCCAGTGACAGAAATCAAACCAACCTCAGCATGAAGGGATGCAAGACTGGATGTTGCTACTCAAGTATCTGCTGCCTAAGGTGTGGGTGATTAAAAAGACTTGGTAAATTACAAGTGGAAAAAAGTGAACCCATACAGATAATCTCTACTGAATGTCTCCAGAAAAACCTGCACAGGAAACATGTGATGTGTGCATATTAAATAAATCAATATAAATACACTGTGTTTGGGAGGTTAGCCACTTATGTGCAAATTAAAGCCTTCTGCATGTTTGCCAAATGAGTTCTCACAAGCTGGTCCCACAAATTTTTTTCCTTGAACAACTCTGAAGATGCTTTTAGGATCATAGAATCATAGAATCAGCCAGGTTGGAAGAGATCTCCAAGCTCATCCAGTCCAACCTATCACCCAGCCCTAGCCAATCAACCAGACCATGGCACTAAGTGCCCCATCCAGGCTTTGCTTGAACACCTCCAGGGACAGTGACTCCACCACCTCTCTGGGCAGCCCATTCCAATGCCAATCACTCTCTCTGGGAAGAACTTTCTCCTAACATTCAGCCTACACCTCCCCTGACACAACTTGAGACTGTGTCTCTTTGTTCCTTTGCTGGTTGCCTGGGAGAAGAGACCAATCCCACCTGGCTACAACCTCCTTTCAGGTAGTTGTAGACAGCAATGAGGTCACCCCTGAGCCTCCTCTTCTCCAGGCTAACCCCTCCCAGCTCCCTCAGCCTCTCCTCATAGGGCTTTTTGGCACAGCCTCTCCACCAGATCTTACTCCTGTACCACACAGGTGCCCCCTTCCTCAAGATATGTTGCCCACCACCAGCAATAACAAAGGACTGCACTGAGCCACAAAGATGCTAAAGGCAGTGGAACATCTTCCTTCTGAGGAGAGGCTGAGGGAGCTGGGGCTCTTTAGCTTGAAGCAGAGGAGCCTGAGAGGTGACCTCATTCATACTTATAAAGATGTGCAGGGCATTGTCAGGAGGACAGAGCCAGGCTCTGCTCAGGGATGTCCAATGACAGGACAAGGGGCAATGGGTGCAAGCTGGAGCAGAGGAGGTTCCATGGGAACATAAGGAAAAATTTTCTCACTGTGAGGGTGCCAGAGCCCTGGAGGAGGCTACCCAGGGAGGTTGTGGAGTCTCCTTCTCTGGAGACATTGGGAATCCACCTGGATGCATTCCTGTGTGACCCACTCCAGGTGACCCTGCTCTGGCAGGGGTGTCAGACTGCATGACCTTTAGCAATTATTTCCAGCCCCTGAAGTTCTGTGAAATTAGGCTAGCTAACAAAATCTGCTCCATAAAGCATGGCTGAATGTAGGTCTTTCAAAACACCCTTTAAGACTCATTTCTCACACACAGTTAATCAGAAAACGTGTGCATTGTGGAATTATCTTCACTGGCTCATGTAAATTGCAAATCCATGATGTTACAGTGAACTTTATCAAGCAGACACTATAAACTTTATAACTTAAAGGACCAAAGGAAAATAGAAATAAAAAGGCAGAAAGATTTGGTGACCATGATGCTAAATCACCAAATTCACTTCTGAAAAAATAATTGTGAAAGGATTTTGAAGAACGTTTTACTTTAATCTCTGAGTTAATGGACTGATGCTATCACCTTCTAATCCTCTGCAGCAATGTGCATTTTGTACAACAAAGATTGACAGTGAAATTCAATTTACTCTGTAATTTTTTATTTTTTTTTTTTATTGGTTGTTTGTTTTTTTGCTTCTTGCTTTGGAGACGTGCTGGAGGTTCCAGCATGAGCAACAGATGAGTCTGAGCTTTACATCAGGAGAAGACACAATGATTCCCTTACCTAGTTAATGCACTACTTGATTAAATGCAGAAATCCACAAAAATCCTGCCCTCTGTGTTATTGTTGCTTTCATTTGGTTAGTCAATGCAACAGTGAAGGACTGTGTGCTTTTTTGTGTTCTAATAGGAGACAAATAGATGCCACAGACTGTCCCCCCCAGATGGTNAAGGCTACTACAAGGTCTCCTCAAAGCCTTCTCTTCTCCAGGCTGAAGAGCCCTAGCTCTCAGCCTGTCCTCATAGTCAAGCTGCTCCAGCTCTCTGATCACCTCTGATCTTATAATCATCCAAGCTGTGTCATTTTGGCCCTAAACTTTTGTCCTAATTCTCAGTGGAATGAATCATGAGTTCCCTTTCAGCTAAATGAGATCTAATTTAAATTTATAAAGAACATTTGTAAGCCCCCAGCTCATTGAGTTTCAGTTCATGGGTTCACAGTGCTATATGACTTCACTATGGTCAAGATCTTGTTCTAGTAGGTATCTCACTTAGGGAGGGCATACACAGATATACAAGAACATGGAAAGATTTTTCCTAATCAGTTCCCTAGGTGGGAGATCTCTGTAATCTATTAATTACTTTGTAGCTGCTAATAGAGCTATGGTTTCCCCTTCCTAACAGCAAGTCCAAAACTCATATATCTGTAATTTTTTAATCAAGCTTCAAAACCCATCAAGCTAAACACAGAAAGACTGAGTTTATTTGCTTTCTGAATTTAATCTCTTTAGAGTGCATTCATATTATGCTACAAAGTTATTTGCAGCACCCAAGAGGTTTAATTTGAACACAAAGAAAGCTTTATGTGAGATGCATCAATTCCAGCAGGTGCTGAGGCTGGGACTTTATATTATAAAGTTGAAAGGATGACAAGGAATGGCACTGCCAGTGACAAAACACTGCTCTCACCATCCCATCAGCACGTCTTTTCAGAGAGTTACATCACCATCACGAGGGAGAACAAAAGCCAAGCAGAATGGTTTTCCATTAATGAGTACCCACATGTAACCACAGACTCAATTCTAAAAGGAGACCTTGATGGCACAGGTCTGCTTGAATCATGGAGAAAGAGCTTTGCCATTCATTTTTTTTAGCAGAGATCCATACATGTGAGGGGCTGAGAGCCCCTCCTTTACACACATGTAACTTGGCCTTAATGCCTTACATGACTTGGCTTGAAGCATCTAATCACTGCAGTCACTTAATGTGCTCAGATCAGCTGCTTGTAGAACCATAGAGCTGTTGAGGTTGGCAGAGACTTTCAAGATCACAGAATAGATTTGGTTAGAAGAGACCTTCAAGATCATTCAGTCCAACCTTTGATATAGCACTGCAAGGTCAACACTAAACCCTGTTGCCAAGTACCAGATCCACACCTCCAGGGATGGTGACTCCACCACTGCCCTGATCAGACCATTCCAATGTTTGAGAACACCTTCAGTGAAGAAATACTTCCTAATGTCCAGCTCAAACCTCTCTGGCATGGCTTGGAACTATTTCCTCTAGTCGTGTTGCAAAGGAAAAGAGGTTGGCCCCTCCTTGCTCCAGCCTCCTTTCAGGGATTGTAGAGAACCATGAGGTCTCCTCTGCCTCTTTCTCCAGACCTAACAAGCCTAACTCCCTCAGGCACTCCTTGTAGAACATGTGTATCCAGTCCAACCACTTGCCTAGAGTTCACCTCTAAGTATTCATCCGAAGGGGAAGTTTTCTAGACTGCAAGTCCCTTTTGTGTGGTCATCAAAGCAGGTAAAGGTGAGGATTCCAAGGAAAAAATAGACAATGTACATTTTAGGGAGAAGACAGAAACCTAAGATCCTCTCCCTCAATGTGCCCTCATGGTCAAGAGGGCTAATGGTACCCTGGGGTGCATTAAGAAAACTGTGTCCAGAGGTCCTCTTCTTCTGCTTTGTACTAGTGAAGCCACATCTACAATACTGTGTCCAGTTTTGGGCTCCCCAATTCAAGGGAGGCAGGGATCTGCTGGAGAGAGTTCAATGGAGAGCTGCAAGGATGATTGGGGGACTTGACCATCTCTGCTATACTGGAAGATGTGGGGCCATTTAGTCTGGAAAACAGAAGG
>VWYK01019511.1:0-18187 GCA_013399775.1 Semnornis frantzii | reverse complement strand
TTATTATTATGAGTAATTCCAAAAAATTGCTGAAGAAAAATGGCTGCATCACTTTTTCCCTTTCATGAGCATAGACAGGTAATTTTATAACACCTCAATAGCATTATTGTAAATGATTGACACTGGGGTGCTGATTTTTTTTGCTACTAAGCCAGTTAACATAGTGAGTTTTGTTTCTCTCTTGCATCTGTCCACTTTTATTTCCTCTTTGCTGTTAGCATCCTGGATTCACTCAGTTGTTTAGCTTCATTTTCCTCCAAGATTAAGACAAAAGTTTCATTTAATTTTGCACCATTAGTACATTATATATGTATTCTTGACTCATTGCCTACTGGCCCCTCTTGAAGTTTTCTTTCATTCTGTCATTTTCTGTCCTTCTGTGTTCATGGATTCTTTTTGCTGCTGATGTACATTCCATTAGACACAAGTCTCTCCTGTTTTCTTTGTTTGATGTATCATTTCCAAATATCTTTCATGCATTTTGTTTCCATATCTGTATTTAAGGCTTTCTGAAGTCTTAAATGGTGAAGCATTATTGATCAGTTAGTACATCTTGATTGGTTTCACCATTTTAAAATCAAGACTGTTTCATTAAGAGTATATTTTACCTGCCTTTGTTTTTCATTCCATGATGATATAATCAGAGCAATTTTTAAAAACAGCCCATTTATAATGTTTAATGAAGATTTTGTAAGAAAAAAAAATCTTTATGTATTCCCACAAAGAATACCCAATTCTCATTAGTTTTAGCAATATTTCCTCAACAGGCTACATGGGGCAGGGTGAAACTGCCCCTTTTTGAAAGAAAAATAAATCTACCTATACTTACATTCTATTCTGCAGGCTGCAGCAACACCACACTCCTTTAGCTTTATTAGACAGAATCCAAGGCTCTCCTAAGAGTCCCATCTATGTCTAAGTACCTGGTAGCACCTGGGGGACTTTTGTGCTCCCGTGGCTGCCCAGTACAGCCACGATTATATAATCATAGAATGCATTGGGTTGGAAGGGAGCTTTGAAGATCATCTTGTTCAAATCTTAAGCAGTGAGCAGGGACATCTCCAACTAGATTGGGTTGCTCAGGGCCCCATCAAGTCTGACCTTGAATGCCTTCAGGACAGGGCCTTCACCACATCTCTGGGCANATGCCTTCAGGACAGGGCCTTCACCACATCTCTGGGCAACCTGTTACAGTATTTCACCATCCTCATTGTAAAAAACTTCCTCCCCACATCTTAACCTAACAGCTGAACAGCTCTAAATCCCTCAGCCTGTCTTTGTAGGAGATGTGCTCTAGCCCTCTGACCATCTTTGTGGCCCTCCTTTGGACCCATTCCAGCAAGTCCCTGTCCTTGCATTGAGGGCCCCAGAGCTGGACATAGTTCAGGTGAGGTCTCACAAGAGCAGGACAGAATCACTTCCCCTCCATCTCCTGGCCACACTTCTTTTGATGCAGCCCAGGATACAGTTTGCCTTCTGGGCTGCAAAGTGCGTGTTGTTGACTCATGCCCAGCTTCTCATCCACCAGTATCCCCAAGTCCTCTTCTGCAGGGCTGCTCTCAACCCCACCATCCCCCAGCCTGTATTGGTATTGAGGACTGCCCTGACCCAAATGCAGGAGTTTGTGCTTTGCCTTTACTTTTGAACCTCGTGATGTGGGCACCTGGATTGTAAAGGCACAGCAAAAGGTATGATGGTAGCTAAGATTCACTGAAGTGGTTAACTCTTCTGCCTCGCACCTGCCCCACCCCCCGACAAAGCCATACCTGCTCCAGGCCAGAGATGTCATCAGGCAACAGTATCAGCATGCTCAGCTCTCCAGTGGAATATGGAAGCTCCAAGATCTTAATTTTCTCTGCAGCCACCACTGCCACTTTGAAGGTGTTGTTTTGACACATCATTTGCACAGGTTTGCTTTCTTGCTGCATAAATAGAAGCATGAGATAATGTAACTGGGGAGTAATTCTTTCCCTAGGCAGGCAATAGTACAAGCTCTTCAGAAGGGAGAGGACTCAATCTTCAAGCATGCTGCCTTTCAAGAATATGTCTCTGTTTTCCCCTCTTGCCTGCTGGTATCCTCTGGTCACACAGCTCTTGTAAACCTAAAAGCAAGGGGCCCAGCTAAATCACCCAACCAATGACCACAGCGTGCTGTACATGTAACACTCAGACTGGTGGCTGTGCAAGCCAACATCCTGGTTACAAGGTATGTCTGTGCCCCCCTACCTTTCTCACACTGAATAGATATTCACGAGTATCTTCTTCTCTAAATGCTGTTTTCCATATCCCTTTGAAGAAAATGGCATTCACAAGGACTAGTGCAGTATTGGAATCAACAGAGCCTGGTTCAAGGAAGTCTTGGATCTGTCCTTTTAAGGAAGAAGCAGGGCAGAGAGTGTTAAGTCTCACTGTAGTACTGTAGAGGTCAATTGACATGATGCTGCTTGACTCAACTTCCTTTTCTTCGGTGGTCTGAGTGTGGAATTCAGGTTCATGAGGATGATTTAATACAAAATGACTGGCACTTGGCCAGACATTTCTGAAAGAGAACAAGTAGGCTCAAGAGTGGTATACATTCCAGCAACATTTATAAACAGTGATCTGAAAAAGAATTATGTATAAACAAAGGACCAGGCAAAGGAAGCAGCAATATAGATTTTCTGTTTCTTACTGTCCTTTCTTACAATTTACTCAGGTTTCCTCCCACCTTAGCACAATAAAGGTACATGAGCTCTTGAATCGTTCCTCTGGCATCATCGGCCTAGTGAGTGCATTACTTTTCTCCCTGGAAGCCCACTTCTTACACTTTCCAGAAGTTGTTTAAATACATTTGTGAGAAAGAAGTACATCTCAAAATGTTCCTTGACCTTACCATGTGTCTGATTTCTCACCCAAGAATTAATGAATTGTCTGGCTTGATTTGATGCTGTTTTGAAGTTCACCGTTTCCAGACCTGCTCGGTACAGTTTCTTCACACATTTTAAATAGATCTGTGAAGACAACAATTGCAGCCACCAAACTAATAATACTTTTCAAAATAGGATGAAGGCAAAATAAAATATGGTTGAAAGGATCTTAATAATTATGCCACGGTTAGGTGGTTCTCATTGATTACTTCCTGGAAGAACCTGCTAAAACTGACCAGAAAGAAACATGACATTTTCAGATCAGACATGCTAAAACTGGCCAGAAAGAAACATGACATTTTCAGATCAGAAATTTTTATTACCTGACCAGTTAACAGTATATATTACAAACATTTAAGTATTTTATTGAAGAAAGTCTGATGCAAAACAAGTGTTTCACATTCATTTCAGAGTGTTTTGGTACCATTATCTTCAATCTTTTTCCTCTAAAACTATGTTTTCCTATTTTTAAGTTTCTTTGATTTGAAGTATTTGTGGTTTTGTTTAGAAAATGTGAAAGTTTTTGACACTTTCAGAAGTTGGTTTTGAGGTAAAATTGTCCAATGGAAAAAAGAAAATGTCAAAGGTAGACCCTGAAAAAAAAACAAAACAAAGCAAACAAAAAAACCCCCCAAAAACAAAACACCCCCANAAAAAACCCCCAAAAACAAAACACCCCCAAATTATTAAAATTAAAATACTTTGGGGCAGAAAGCAGCGGGGAGGGGAAGATCTTGATTATCAAATACTTTTCTTTATTACTCCTTTTTTTTTTTTTGATAAGTCTATCTTTTTGCCTGGAATTGCTTTCCATTTGGGTTACTGTCAGGGCCGTGGCAAAGGAAAAAGCTGTGGAAGTCCACATCAGTGGGAATCTCTTGGGTAAACAGATCACCTACTGGGGCCAGTCCTCCTGGATTACAGGTTTATATAGGTTGTAGCAAGAAATCACTAATGTACAACTCACCGGTAGGATTGAGTAGGTCTTTTCAGTATAGAGTCTTTTGGCAACACGGAGTGAATAGTTGGCTTTTGGTTCAGCAATATCAAAGAGAAGTTCTTTAAACAGTATGTGGATATTCACAGACTTGCCACACTGAGGTGTTGATAAGAACATAAAAAAAAGCAAACCCGTAAGCTTATTTTACTAGGAAAACAATTATTTATAAGGTACAAATAAATAACTTGGAAAAATGCACAGGGCTTGGACATTTGCAAATGAACTTACTACAGTCTGAAAGCTCCATGGGAGGGATGTTCAATATAAGCAATTAATGATGTACAATTAATTCATAACATATGATGACGCTCATTACAGGTGACAAAATAAGACAACCTCCATGACAAATCTGAAATTATATAGCTTAGGAGTGAGGCAACAAAATGAGAAATTCAGGTGCCAGTGATTGCAATTGGCAAGTTGTCATGCTCGCATTTTAAGGGCAGCTTTCTGATGAAGCTGCAGATGGGAGAAGAGTACTAGATGGTAAGGGTCTCAGGAAATGTCTCATAATACAGTGAAAAGATTGATTGACTATCCAGCACTCCAAGAACAGTGCTCCAAGAGACACAGACTAAGACCATGTAAGAAAAATGCAACATGTAATGAATAGCTCCTAAATTTAGAGCATTTGCAAAGGTTTGGGAAAGTATTGATCCTGGTTAAAGCACTGTCAGAACAGTTTATACTTGGGAGAAAAATATGAAAGATAAATAAACGTACCTTAGATTTCTGTACCTTGGTCTGAAAAGTTTCCCCAAGTCCTGCAATTTTGTTGAAGTGAAGAACCTGCAATTGAAAGTAGCAACAGATTAAATTAAATGCACAAAGTTCACTGAGAGTCTCTGATGTTTGTGTGGAAACTAGATTTGGACCAGACAGGTCTCATTAACAAGTAGATGAACAGAGAAGTTTCATGTTAAATCATTTGTTTCACTGCATGTGTCACACTGAAAATTTGTTACTACGCTGCATAGCTTAGATCTTTTCTAATTAATGGTATTCAGTCTATAAACCAACTACTACTTTATTTTTGACCGCGACTCCTCTTTTCTGAATGTTTCATCTTTTGCATATTACAAGGAAGGAATCAAGTCTATGACAGAATCCAAGCTGAAGCAAGAGACCTATATTAACCTTCAAGAGTGCTCTTTTTCTTAATGGAAACAAAATTCCCCTTCATGGGAAAAAGCAGCTGTAAATGAAACTCTGATCTAAACACAAACCTGGTTTGGAATGACATTTTTTTTCTAAGCAGGCTTGAGATAAATGCCACATGTGACAAAATGTGACCTTCTGTCTAGACAAAGACAAGACAAAGTCCCAAAGGTGTAAAAGGGTTGTTCTGAATGGGATCAAAAGGAGTTTGTCTATTTATGTAACTTACCTTCTCCATCTGATGCTCAGTGTTGCCTCTTGCTCCCAGATAAACTATGGCCAAGGCTGCAATGATGCTCAGAGGGGAATAGAAGAGGTTGTCATTGGCATGGTGGACTTTCAGCTCTTTGAATACATCAAAAGAAAATTCTGCATTTGCTGCACTGATGGAGCCCATTGTGAAATCTGCTGTCTGAAAAAAAAAAACCAACCAAACCCAGAAATAAGACTCTGTAGCAGTGATATGTAGCACTTGTTTTAAAAAGTATAGTCAATAGCCCAGAAGGTGCTCATTCATTGCTCAGTTCATTGGCATTTTTGTGATGACAAACCAATGGATGCCACAAACCCTTTAAATTCTGCAGTCATAAGAAATACTGTAATTCATGAGCTATTTATTTCTGAATGCATGCTTGTTTTCTTTCAGTAAGATACTAGTTCATCATCATAGTATCCTGTACTTGTCTTTTAGGAAATAGATAGTTTCATCATGCTTCAACATCATACATATAATACGATGGATGAATTTCCCTATTGTAATCCAGGGGACTGTGAACTGTGTCTGAGATAATGCGAATCTTGTATTCAATGTCTTCTTTGGCTGCTCTGGACAATGCTCTGCTTCTTTAAATCAAATATAGTCAACTCACTACACTCTTAGTGTACTTCTTACTGCTGCTTAGTACAATCAACCGCAAATTAGTGGGTTTCTTTCCTGTAGTTTATAGGAATAACAGGAGTAAGTTGCTCTATAAACCCAGCCAGTTGCCTAGATGCTGAGCTATAGATTTAGGGAAGTTCTTGCCTGTAGTTCTATTTCAGATATTTAATTTGGACTGATGCTGTTTTTGTTGAGGAAAAGCACAAACGTATATATAATAAATAAAGGTTTTGGCCATACAGCTTTAAACAGCACAGAACTGCATTCATTCAGTCAGGTGTAGTGCTGTACATGTAAATGAATGTGACATGTTAAGGATATGAACTGAAACTTGAAGTCATTCCCTCTTTGAACAAGAGACTAGGAAAGCTGCATATTGTTTCTGCATTTCTAAGACAGTTAAAGTTGGAGGAATAGCAGCAGATGTGGCTGATTATGTGACCTGAAGGGCATCTGACACTAATGATTGTGGAGTCACACTCTGTAAATCATCATACTGTACCTCACCTATGTTCTCCAGAGCATGAGAGTGAGAGAAATGCTTTTTATCTAGAAATTATTATTAAAACTATAAAAGAACTGTTTTAATATGACACATTTTCAACAAAAAAAGAGGTCTTTATACTCAAAACTATGGTGTACAAACATATTTTGCACACCTAAAAATATCTGACAAAGAGTGTAAGATATATTGATGAAGCAAGGTGAGAAAACTATATATGCTGTCTTTTTACGTATCTGTCTTATACTTACCTTAAAGTTCTTAAATATAATAGCATTTTGTCCTCATGTTAAAGAATACGAATTAGAAACTATATTTTACTTGCAGAAATACTTACCTTGCAATCTTTGAAGAGGCACGTAATAATCCAGCTTGCCAGTTGAACTTAAAAAATATTCTCTGAGCTCTTGGTGATATATATTGTACCATTTGTGACACTCCCACTGTCAACCTTCAAGGAGTTGTCTTTTGAGTCACTGCCTTTCATTGTGACCTTTTGATTCTTTACACTTTGAAAGACTGAATAGACCAGTGTTAGACTGGTGTTCTATATGCAGCAAGTCAATTGTTATTTATTGAATTAAAATCTAAGTTAAAATGTAATTATTTGAGCTAATCTACAAGGCTGTACCAAAGCAACTGAAGTTTAAGCAGTTCTTTTGAATTAATGCATTCATATGGATGAACCATAGAAGGTAACTAGAGTAAAATGAACAATAAATGCAAAAAGGGAGGAAAACCAGTGCTGAAAACAAGTCCGGTGATACATAATACTTTTTTAATAAATCCAGCTGCAACATCAGATCAGGCAATTCTCACAGTCAAGTGAAGCTAAAGATCCCAAAACATTACAGGAAAATAAGACCGTGCCATAGCGGAGTGACCAGGTAGTGAGCAAACAGTTCCCACTAGAGCACATCACTAGTGACCATTCATGGATATAGCTGAAGAAAGAGTATCATATTATCAGGGAGTGCAAAAAAGCACATCAGGCCCTGAAAACCTTTGTTACTCTTCTCACCTCTGAGACACTTTAAGCACAGAAAGCACTGCAGCACAGTAAACAAGCACGAAGGGGAAAGTAGGTGCTGGGCTAACCGTTGAAGATCTGCTATATATACAATAACACACTGTTATATATATATATATATAACAGCTCACTACAGCATCTATGCAGTGGAACAGAGAGAAATTTCTCATGTATAGTGACCTCCTGATGTTGCCAAAATGGTGCAATTCCAAGCAGAGCCAAGTGCAGGATCATCCTTTTATTCAAGAGGGTTTGAAATGGATTTTTTTCCATATGAGAACAAACCCAAAATTCCATGTTTATCTTCCAAGACCATTGTTTTGGTCTGCCAAAATGCAGAAATACGTTCCTGATGTCCAAGGACTGGTGTAGTTTATAACCTGTACTTGTTACAAGCATGGCCACGTATATTTGTGTATCTAGGTAAGAGCAAAATATTTTACCTGATGTTAAACTACAGAGTCTACAGCATATATGTGGAGGAGGGGGGAAGGGCTCTAAGGAGAAAGCACATTCTGTTAAAACTTCATTTTGACAAAAAAACATTCAGAGCAGCAGTGTTGAAAAGAATTAGAGGTCTGAGAGTAGGCATAGCAGAGGAAGAGATTTGAGAAATAGTCAAGAATTACATATTTGCTGGGCTCTAAGTCAGACCTTAGAGTATTCAGATATACAGAAATGGATTTTAACCTGCCAGCAGGATTTAAAGAATGATTGAGGGTCAGCTTTTAATTTTTATTCTCTGCAGGTCATGGCAACAAGGCCCATGGTACACGCACAGGCCATTCTCATAGATCTTCCATATCTACCTTTCTACTATGACAGGTGAATGAGCTACAGCATATGTCTGCAGGAACATTCATGGTCTGTTAGACAAATATAATGCACAATATCAAATATAATTCCATTGTAAAAAAACTATTAGTCTTTATTGAATAATGAAGTTGATGAGTAGTCAAGAAACAAATCTAGCACCTTTGAAGACCATGGGTTGGATAATAGAAATCCTAAATTTGTATATATTAAGTAATGGGGAAAGGGAGCTACACTCCTTAATGGCATGTTTTGTTTGCTGAAATGCAGGCATGCACATGCAGAGACTGATAATTGGAGTGTCTTTCAGTTTCCCAACTCAGAATGAGCTTTTCAGCTGAGGATGTTGTAGCAGTGATAATGATGGGAAAATCTAAAGACAGTAAGCAACTTTTCCCTTACTTTTTTCAGTGTTCCTTATTCTGTGAACTGAGCTGACAAAGCTTTTATTTTATCCTATCAAATCATCACTGCTCAAAGGCATAGGTCTTGTGTGGAACAAGTTGTAGTCTTATTTTCCTCTTTTCACAGACTCACGTTAGAATTCCAGCTACTGGTCAGCAGCTGCTCAAGCATGCCTTTGGGGCATCCATGAAGACCTTTCCTAGGCACCCACACTCTCTTGTAAGCTCCAGTTCATCTGTTTGCAGGTGACACCACACTGGCTGTCTCTGCAGAGGTGTCTGGATAGGCTGGACTGGTAAACCAAGGTCAGTTGTAAGAGATTCAACAAGGCCAAGTGACAGGTCCTGCACTTGGGTCACAACAAGCCCACGAAACACTACAGGCTTGGGTAGAGTGGGTGGGAAACTGCCCAGCATAAAAGAAGCTAGAAGTGCTAGTTGACAACCAGCTGGAACATAAGCCAGCAGTGTGCCCAAGTGGCCAAGAAGGCCAACAGCATCCTGGCCTTCGTCAGGAATAGTGTGGCCAGCAGGAGTAGGGAAGTGATTGTCTCCTTGTGCTCAGCACTGGGATACAGCTCAAATGCCATCTTGTTCAGGGCCCACTACAAGAAGGCCATTGAGATGCTGGAGCAGGACAGCAAAGCTGCTGAAGGCTCTAGAGCAGAAGTTTAGTGTTATTCAGCACCACGCTGTTCGCTGTGACACCTATTAGATTATTGCCAAAGCTGAAAATGCATTGTCATAAAATTCTCCCTAATACATCTGCCTTCATTAAGTCAGCTTGCAGTTTAGATTATACTTTCTCCACCCAGCTACTTCTGTTTTCCTAGGTATGTTGAGCTGAAGATTTTAACCAAGGACAGAGTGTGTGACTATAGGTGGTTCCATATCCAGACACACTGGAATGGGTTTCCAAGAAGGTTGTGGATAGCCCCTCCTTGGACGTGTTCAAGACCAGGTTTCCACTGGACCCTGAGCAACCTGATCTAGAGGAGGTGTCTCTGCATGTTGCAGGGATGTTGTAACTAGATGCTCTTTGAGGTCACTTCTGACCTAAGCCATTCTGGGACTCAATCTTATGAGGAGCAGGGAGTCAATCTTATGAGGAGCAGGGAGGGAACTGGAGAAAAGGAGGCTGAAGGGAGACCTTACCACCCCCTACAACTTCTAAAGGAGCTTGGAGTGAGGTGGGTGTTGGTCTATAGTGGCAGAATGAGAGAAAATGCCTCAAGTCAAACAAGCGAAGGTTTAGATTTGATATTAGGAAAAACATCTTCACTTAGGTTAGGCATTAGAACTGGCTGCCCAGGGAAACAGTCACCATGCCTAGAGGTGTTAAAAAATGTGTAGGCATGGCACTCTGGTGGTGCCGGGTTGGCAGTTGGATTTCATGATCTTAGAGGTCTTTTCTAACCTTAATTACTCTATGATTCCGTCATCTTCGTGGGCTGCGTTCTGCAAGACCCTGTGGCGCATGCCAGGAGGGGGCAGCACTGCGCCCCCTGTCTTACAGAGGCCGCCCGAAGCAGCAGCAGCCTTCCTCAGTGTGAAAATCGCTCTCTTCACCACAGCTGAGCTGCGATCAGCCGCAGGAGGAGGCCTGAGCAGCGCCGCCCCGCGGCCGGTAGAGGGTCAGCCGCAGGCGCAGGCCTGGGCGCCGCGGTTACCGTAGCTGTGGGCTGCGCATGGCGATAACGTCACAGTGAGACGGAAATTCGGTGGCGGGCGACGAAGCGCTGGGTTGGGCCTGCGCTTGTTGTGGAGTGCTGGGAGTCATGAGTGGGATTGACCCCTCGCTCCTCAGCCGCAGAGGAGCAGCGCTGCTGCCCAGCGAGCGGAATCGAGAGGCTCTGGCGGCCAGTTCCCTCATTCAGCCCATCATAAAGGGTGAGAAGCGGGACCGGCCCAGCTCGATACCAGATCTTTGTGATAACCGGAGTGGGAACGCGGGGACGGGGCACACGTTGAGCCGTTGGGAATCCGTGGGCCGTGAGCAGGGCTGCTGGCCCTGCCCTGGCTGCGAGTCTTGAGATCAAGAGCGTCCCTTGAGCGGGGCATAAGTGTGGTTGCGGTGTCCATTGCCATTCCAGCAGCTGCTCCCCAGCCCTGTGCAGGGCCATGAAATGTTCGGAGGGCTGAAGAGAGAGAAGGGCACCGGGAAGGCTTAAACTGGCTTCCATCTCTTAGAGGTTGAAATTCTATGGCTTTGTTTTGGGAAACTGCCACCGAGTCGTCGCCACTGGTGCTAAGTGCTCTGAGGAGCTCTTTTGCCTTATTAACCCACGTTTTGTCCTAGTACACAGAAAACTTTAAACTTGGGCGTGTTTTAACCCATGCTTTATTTCGTGCAACCATGTCGTTCCCCAGATTTGAGATAATCATTTTACATACATATCTGCCAGGTGAGATCAAGATCATGGGGCCAGATTCTTTTCAGTGGTGCCCAGCAACAGAATAAGGGGCAACAGTCACAAAGTGGAAACACGGGAGGTTCCTTCTCAGCATCAGGACAAAACTTTTCCTGTGAGGGTTCCAGAGCACTGAAGCAGGCTGCTCAGAGAAGTTGTGGAGTCTCCTGGAGAAATTCCAGACCCATGGGCAACCTGCTGTGGGTGGCAGTGCGTTAGCACAGGGGTTGGACTAGACGATCTCCAGTGTTCCCATAAAACTCCCAGCATTCTGTCATTCTGTGGTTCTTTATGTTTTTTTAATGAGTTGGGATTCCAGGCATGGATGTGGATACAGTAGAGAGGAAGAGCCACAGGGAACCTCAAACAGATGAGGCAGTAGAAAAAGGACAGTGCCAGTTCTGTACCAGTTTCAAGTGCTTGTTGGAACTACACTATGCATTACTTGTGAAATAGTTAGACTGGAAATTAGTTGCTGTGCTACCAGGGTGCTTTTAAATTTAATGTAATTGTGGTGTACTACTATGTGTTGTGTAGTCTAGTATGGAGTATGAGAGAAAAACTGAATGTCTGATTTTAATTAATCTTCTAGATGCCGGGGAAATCTATTCGAGACTACTGGATCATAGACCAGTAATTCAGGGAGAAATACGCTATTTTATTAAAGAATTTGAAGTAAGTATTCTTATCTTACTAGGAGCTGTAATTTTCAGACTCTGAGAGTTAGAATGGTTTCAGCATCTTTTTCACATGTATACAGTTTTCTTCAAAAAGACTTGATACATATTTCTTGCCCAAAATAAGGTTAGGCCTCCTTACAAGTGAGAGATGCTCTCTATAAACCCCTCTCTCTTTCCAAAGGGAAGAAAAAGGGAGTAAGGGAGAGAGGCTGATGGGTTGGCAAGAAAACTAACCCATCTTAAATGGAAATAATTACAATAAAATAGATACGAATAGATACACGTCAATATCCCTGATGGCAATGACTGTCACTAGCATCACTGATGCTGTGGGTAGGCATTGGGAAAGTCCCAGACTGGACTCAGTGGCAGATGGAAGCCAGATTCAGGAGCTAGACTCTGCAACTAGAATCAGGAAGGTACGGATCAGGATGGAAGACGTAATGGAGAGAGTCCTTGGACACCAGCCGTTGAAGAAGAGAATTAACCTTGGTGATCCCTGCAGTTTTATCCTGAAAATCAAGTCCATGGGCTGGAATCCTTTATTTGTCAGTTCAAGTCACTTGTCTTGTCCACTCCTCCTTGCTCCTACCTCTGACTTCTGCATGGGGCACAAGATGCAGCAGTGCTGTTGGTCACAATAACAAGTCTAAGCAAGAGGTTTTCTAGACCCCAGCCCTTACCAGTGCCTCAAACCATCAGTGTTATTACTGCTAGAAGTAGACACTGTCTGGGAAAACACGCTATGAAATTCCGAAGGTGCTGTCACCAAGAAGAGACTGAGCTGAGAAGTCAAATCACTGAAGAGAGTTAGTTCTGTTCTAGCCCAAACCAGGAACAGTATCTGTGTGTCTTTAGTAAAAAAAGGCAGTAATGCAAGTATTTTCATTTAAAAGGTTTTGAAAGGAACATAAATATTTTTCCTGGAAAAGACTGATGGGAGTATTGAGGTAGGAGAACGATTACTCTAATTTTGCATGAAAAAGTAATCTTACTGAAAGAGAAGAGCATGCAAAGTAAGAGCTCATTATAAAGGAAACAAATATGGTCTGAGAAACTGCAAATCAGGCTAATGTAGTGACAGTGTAGAAGTGTTCATGTACAGCTTCTCTTGGAAATAGGGGAAAGGGTTTCCTCAACATGGCAGCAACAGTTCAGAAGTAGAATCTTGCATCACTAAAAGGCTCTTTCTGGATAGATTTTCATTCTTGGAAGCTTAAAATTGGTCCTGAAAATAGAGCTACACTGCAAACTCACACAATGTGCAGGACTGATTTTAAAGGGACATTTAGTTGTCTTCCCCCTCCCCAGACTGCAGTGAAGGCTTCAGGCAGCTGTAAGTTATCTCTCTACTAGTATAGCAAAATACGTATGTGAAGTAAACTGTCATCTGCTGTAGCTTGAGAGTAAAAAGGAATGTTTTCTTTGTCTTCTTTAAATAAGATCTAGGATTCAGTGAACAGTTTTACCTGTGGGAAACCATCTTAGTTTGCAAAGTGGAATTTGTTGTTAGCCATCGATTTTCTTGTGATTCTTCTGGCAGGAGAAACGCGGCCTCCGGGAACTGCGAGTCCTAGAAAATCTCAAGAGCACCATCTTTGAAACGAACGAGCTTGTTCTCCCGAAATGTGAGCAGGCAATGCATGGCAGCTTGAATGAAACGTTCAAGAGACGTAAGCATCTTCCTTCTCATTTCCCCTGTTGCTTCGTTTTGGGGAGGAATTTAAATAGTTTGGGTTAAAAAATACAGTTTGTGGGAAAATTACCATTACCATCCTTGGATGAATTTTCTGCTTTGTTCTTCTTTCTGTCAAATTTTACAAGAGAAACTACAGGGATCTTTTAAAAAATATGTGTTGTCCACCCAACACAGCTCCTGCTGAGGATAAATTAAAACTTTTTGGTGATGTAAGTGCAAACTGTCAGCTTAGATGTTAAAAACAGGAAAAAGGTCCATGTCGATGAAAGCCATGGGCAAAATTTCAATTTCTTAAATTGCAGTTTCTTCCAATTTTTTAATTTTCCCACAGCAAAGCCTCATATTTCCCCATGTGATTTAAAACAAAACTCGCTGCTGTGTAGCTATGAAATGTGCTATTATTATTACCATTACTATCTGTAGTCACTAATAGGTGACTGCCTTAGGGAGCCTGCTACAACTATCAGTTACCACTGTCTTCTAATGGTTCTGGGCATCTCAGACACAACCAGCAGATGATCTGTGTCACTCCTATCGCCTCATCAGCTGCTAGGGCCGTTCTGTAGCTGAAAGTCTTGAGAGCGCCTCCTGGTATAGAAGTCACCATCTGTAAGATGATGGTAAATAAATAAGGTGTCTCTTCATACTAGGAAGTGTTAGTAGGAGAAGTAACTGCTTTGGGGAAATTAGTTTATTTAATTCTGAATTAAGTGTTACATAAGTTAGAAAAGGAAAAATACATAGGAATACAGTTCTTGTTTCCATTGAGAAGCTTTCTTAGATTTAGTCTCATGTGAGAAGAGGCTATTTCCAACATAAAATGTTCTCCATGTAGATTGTTTATACTACAGCATTTTATATATTTGAGGGGGGAAAAATAAGGAAAAAAAGCCAACCAAAACCTAGAGCTTGGTCACTTGCACCTAGTTATTGGCTTGAGGCTTTTTGAGGACGCTTGAAGTGCTGAGTACTGCATTCCAGCTCATCAGCAGCACTACAGGCTGAGCACAGGAGGACCCAGCTGCCTTTTGCATTTTGGCTTCTAGAAGGCACAAGGGTTGAACTTGGTGACATGCAAAGGTACAGCTATCACCTGAAAGTGTTTTCTGCAAGTACTGACAAACCTTTCTTGTGCAGTTTTAAGTGGTGCATGGGAACATAGTCCTTAATTTGCATCAGCCTCATATTTTTTAAATCCCTTTGGACAGCAGGCTGATCTCCCGCAATTTGTTCTTTCAGTGCAAGCTGCCAACATTATGATCCAGAGAGTACAAGAAAGGGAGCATGAAGCAAGGAAGGTAAAGGAAGCATGGATGGATGGATGGATGGATGGATTTTTCTAACGTGATCTAAGTAGGAGTCTTGTACTTCTACAGCAAGTTTGTCTGCCTTCAGGATAGCAAAACTTTTACATTTTAAGCAGTTTTTCCTATACTTTTATATGGAATAGTAGAATCACAGAGTGCTTTAGGTTGGAAGGGACCTTTAAATATCATCTATTCCAACCCCCTCTGCAGTCAGCAAGGACATCTTCAATTAGAGCGGGTTACCCAGAACCCTAGAACCTAACCCAGGATGTTTACAGGGATGGGGGTTGTCTACCATGTCTCAGCAACCTGAACCAGTACCTCACCACCCTCAATGTAAAAAATATCTTCCTTCTACCCAGTCTAAGTCTGTCTCTTTTTTTTACATTTAAAACCATCACTTGTACTATCACAAAAGGCCCTGCTAAAAGTCTGTCCCCATCTTTCTTATAGACCCCTTTCAGTATTGAAAGGCTGCAAAAAGGTCTCTCTGGAGGCTTCTCTTCTCCAGGCTGAACAAGTCCAACTCTCTCAGCCTCTCAGCAGAGAGGTTCCACCTCAGATTATTTTTGTGGCCTTCTCTGGCCTTGTTTTAATAGGTCCACGTCTCTCTTGTGCTGAGAACTTCAGAGCTGGACTGAACAGTGCAGGTAGGGTGTCAGCAGAGCAGAGAGGCAGTGCCTACACTGCTGGTCATGGAACCCAGGAGATGGCTGGCTTCTGGGCAGCGTGCACATTGTTGACTTGCATCCAGCTTTTCATCCACCAGTACACCCAAGTCCATGCCATTATCACTCAGCCTAGGCTGATACTGAGGATTGTTGTGACCCAGGTACAGGATCTTGCACTTGGCTTTTTTAAACCTCATGAGATTCACATGAGGTCCCACTTCTCGATCTCATTCAGGTCCTTCTGTATGGATTCTATCCCCCAGGTGTGTAAACTACCCACTCAGCGTGGTGTCATCTGCAGACATGCTGAGGGTGCAGTCAATCAATGACTGTCATTGATAAAGATGCTAAAGTACACTGGGCCCAGTATGGACCCCTGAAGGACAGCACTTGCCATCAGTTTCCATTTGGACATCAGCCCATAGATGTGTCCTCACAGTAAAGCTTTTGGAGGTATTTCTGTGCTTATAAAACACAGCAGCACATATCTTCTCAGCTGCAAAGGTAATGGATAGAATCAGATTTGTTTCAGTTGGAAAAGACCTTTAAGATACTCAAGTCCAACCATTATCTAACTCTATGAAGTCTGAGGCTAAAGCACAACCCTCAGCACATTTCTATGTCTTTTAAACAAATCCAGGGAAGGGGATTCAACCACCTCCTTGGAGAGCCTGTTCCAGTATTTGCGAACCCTTTCTGTGAAGAAGCTTCTTCTAATGTTCAATCTAAACCTTCCTTGGTGTAACTTGAGGCCATTTCTTCATGTCCTTATTACTTCTTATTCAGGCAAAGCAACTAATCCCCACTTCACTCCAGCCTCCTTTCAGGGAGTTGTAGAGAGTGAGAAGATCACTTTTTCTCCAGACTAAACAACCCCAGTTCCCTCAGCCACTCCTCATAATACCGCTTCTCTGGACCCTTCACCAGTTTTGTTGCCCTCCTTTGGACCCACTTCAGGACCTCAATGTGCTTCTTGTAGCAAGAACCCCAAAAGTGAAAACACAGTCCTCAAGTTGTGAGTGCTGAGCTCTAGCTCTTTCTGCAGTCTCCTGATATATGGGACTTACTTAATGTTTGGTTTGGGTTTTTTTCCCCTTTGCTTTATTTTCCCTCATGGCTCAGACTATAATACTTATCACATACAGGGAAAACTTAATTATAGGAAACAAATTATTTTCTGTGGAACAAAAAACACCTACTAACCTACCAGAATGTGGAAATGTAAATCTTTCCTAGTTAGCTGAGAACACTGACCATATTTTATATACATATATATATTGCTGGTTGAAAAGGAAGTGCATTTTTCACTTGTGGATGGGTTATTTAATGAAGGACTGTATTATAGGAACATGCGAATCATTGGAGCCTTTCAGTTGCTACGCTTAGCTTGTTTGAAATATGTGGGCTCTGAATCTAACATTTGGAAAATTATAGAAGAAATGAGTTCCATGTTTTCTCATTAGTCCTTTGTGATTGTGTTCCTCTGTACTTGCAAAATGTTCTTTATAACGATTTTGTTCAGAACTACTGAGGATGTTTCTTTGGCCATCAGGCAAAACAGGCTGTGCATTGAGTTGTGTAAGCTGATAGCCATGTTTTTCTTTCCTTTTTGTAATCAGTGAAGATGGGCTGTGCAGTTGCAGCTGAATACTGCTACTGTGTGAAGAGCACACTGCTGAACCCTGACACGTTTCGCTTGTGCCTAAAACTAGTGTAGATACTGGTAGACAGATTAAGTAGGGAATTCTTGCAGTTCTGCTGCTGTTTGTTTGAAGTAAAACTTTTAATTAAAAAAACTTCTGAAATGAACACTCAACAAGAATAGTAACTCTACTTTTAAAAAATATTAGCCGTATCACAGAATCCCAGCATGGTGGGGGTTGGAAGTGACCTCTGAGGATCATCTACTCCAACTGTCCTGCTGAAGCAGGATCATACAGAGCAGGTTTCCCGGGATCAAAATGTCCAGGCAGGTTTGAAATCTCTCCAGAAAAGAGACTCCACAACCTTTCTGGGCAGCCTGCTCCAGTGCTCTGGCACTCTCCGTGTAACAAAGCTTTTCCTTCTGTTCAGATAGAACCTCCTGGGTTCCAGTTTGTGGTCATTGCCCCATGTCCTGTCACTGGGTAGCACTAAAAAGAACCCAACCCCATCCTCAAGAACTCCACCCTTAGGTATTGATCAGCATTGATAGGATCCTCTCCCAGTCTGCTCTTCTCGAGGCTAAACACCCCCATGTATCTCCATCTTTCATTATCAGATAGATGCTCTGGTCCTCTCGGCATCCTTGCAGCCTCTGCTGGACTCTCTCCAGTAGTTTGCTGTCCCTCTTAAACAGGGATTCCCAGAACTGGACACAGTACTCCAAATGTGCCTCAATAAGGCAGAGAGGGAGGAGAAGTCCCTCAACCTGCTGGCCACACTATTCTTAGTGCACTGCAGGATGTCATTGCCCTTCTTGGACATGAGGGCACATTGCTGGTCCATGCTGAACTTTTCTTGTTCACCAGCACTTGCAGGTCCTTCTCTGTAGAGCTGCTTTTCAGCAGGGCAAACCCTAACCTGTACTGGTGAATGTATGTTTTCTTTTTTATTTTGTTTTCTATGCAGTGGAGGAATACTAACAGCTATTCAGGATTTTTAGCATTTCTTTAACCTCATATAGTAAGACATTTTGTCCTGAAACTTTACAAATGTGAATGGTGATAGGTGACAGTTGTAATTTT
>VWYK01019508.1:8024-35898 GCA_013399775.1 Semnornis frantzii | reverse complement strand
TTCTATGATTCTATAATTTTCCCCATAAAATAGTTGCAAAAGAATTAGTTCTTGCATGAAAAATTGCTTTTCAGTCTAGAAGTAAAAAAAACACACACACAGAGGATGATGCTTAACTGAAATAAGACAGAAAGGTAAATATAGGCTTGAGCTCCAATTTTTCTTCAGAAGATGTTTTCAGAAGGGTACATTTAAGGGAAAGAATCTCTGATGGGGTCTTTTTTAAATTTTTTTTTTTCCTTTAGAAGCTGGGGGGGGGTTTTTTTGTTGTTTTTTTTTTTTGGTTGGGTTTTTTTTTTTTTTTTTTTTTTTGGTTTTTTGTTTTTGGTTTTTTTCCCAGGAGCATGTGTCAGGATACTCCATGTTGTCTTGGGAACAAATATCTAGGGTTTCCATTTAAATCACCACACAGCAGACCAACAGTTTATCTCCTGGGCAAAGATATAAAAGAAATATCAAATAAACTCCTGGAGGTGTGACAGTGTCAGCTAAATGTCTTTAAACAGCCTTTTGTCTTGCTCCTGCCTGTCTCAGGGTGTTGCCATTTTGAGGCCAGAAAGGAACATACTGATAATTTAGTCTTGTCTCTTTCAGAAACTCCTTCCTTTCTACTCTTCTCTTGGCTCCCATTCCCAGCTCCCTGTACATCTCTCCTTTGAAAACTCATTCCTTTTGAAGATACACCCAAGATTAGTTAATTGCCACCTCCTTCCACCAGCACTATTATTCAAGCAAACCACACATCCTCCTAGTCTCAGACTCAGTGGAAACTCTTAGCAAGGTGGCCATGGCCACACATGGGCCAGGCAGTAACACCTCAATACTTATTTCGTTATTGTGGAGCTATGCTAACTGTGGAAATCAACTACAGCCTTGGTTTATGGGACATCTTTTGCTGCCATTTGTTGCTGAGGGAAAGCCTAGGATTGATCCTACAAAGAGGTTTATCACAGATGGCTATTCCTTATGGCACCTTCCCAGAAAATATCCAATGCATTGTCCTAATAACTCATGATTCATACCACAATTTGACTTAAAGTCCTTAGGCATGAGTAGGGTCTCCTTTTATAGAACCATAGGATCATAGAATCATGCAATTGTAAAATGGTTTGGGTTGGAAGGGACCTTTAAAAGTCCTCTAGCCCAACCCTTCTGTAGTCAGAAGGACATAGAGTCACAGAATCAGAGATGGAAGGAACCACAAGGATCATTCAGTTCCAACCTCCCTGCCATGGGCAGGGACACCTCACACTAGATCAGGCTGGCCAGAGCCCCATCCAGCCTGGCCTTAAACACCTCCAGGGATGATTCTTCCACCACCTCCTAGGGCAATTCATTCCAAGGTCTAACCACTCTCATGGTGAAGAACTTCTTCTTAACATCGAGTCTAAATCTACCCATTTCTATCTTTGTTCCATTCTCCCTGTTCCAGTCACTAGCTGACAGCCTAAAATCTTCCTCCCCAGCTTCCTTTTAGGCAGTCACAGAATGGTTTGGATTGGAAGGGAGTTTTAAAAGTCATCTAGCCCAACCCTTCTGCAGTCAAGAGGACATCAACAGCTACAGGAGGTTTCTCAGAGGCCCATCCAACCTGACCTAGAATAGGGCTTCTAACACCTCTTTGGGTAACCTGGACTGCAGTTTCACAACCTCAGCATCATATTTTTTTCTTTAGACCAAATCTAGATCAATTATTTTAGTGATAAATATGACCCTGCACATATTAAACTAGGTTTAAGGTCATGGTTCATGTTCAAAGTACCTGCAAGAGTGGGGCAAGATGCTGAGTTTTCCAAGATGTATTCATGAAATGTGGGTAATATGTTTTGGTTTTAGTTGTTTTTTTGGGGTTTTGGGGTGTTTGTTTTGTTTTGGTTTGGTTTTGTGGGGGTTTTGTTTGTTTTTGGTTTGGTTTGGTTTGGTTTTGGTTTTTGTTTTGTTTTCCATCTGCCTTACCCATTTACAATGATAGTGGTAGTGATCTTTCAGTCTTCTGGAACTGGAAGCCTGGAATTTTTGGCCTACAGAAGATGTGAATGCTTCATCATTGGAAGTGCCAAAGGCCAGGCTGGCTATGGCTTGGAACAATCTGGTCTACTGAAGTAAGTCCATTTCCTTGACAAGAGGCTTAAACTACATGATCTGTAAACCTTCCAACACAAACCATTCTGTCATTCCAAGTAGGGTCCAAAGGCAGCTAAAGTGAAGAAGAAAGAGTGGGGCAAAGAGAAAGTAAAAGAAAAACAAAGACTATTTCAAGAAAATTAACCCCACAGTCTTGGCCTTGAAGAAGATTCATTTTGGAGCATAACAACTTCAGAGCGGCCCTTAAGAAATGTAGCTCTTACATCATGGACAGGTTTTGCCCATCTGACTTCTAGTGCCCAGCCCATTCCAACTGGCATGGACTGGAAAGAAATGAGAACTGTGAGCCAGAGGAACACTTTATTTAACACACAACATTAAAAGTGGTTTCCCCTGGACCCAGAAGCTGCACCATGAGAAGTGCCATTGGATGGATCTGCTGCGATGAAAAACACAGGCACGGGGCTTTATTTATGAGGAGTTATAAATTCTGCTGCTTTCTGCCCTGCAGGCAGGGGTAGTTTTCATCACTGTGCTGCTCTGATGGGAAAGAAAGCTTCAAGGAAGTGTGGCTGCTTGGGTCAGAGGAACTTCTTAGCTTCTAATGCCCAGCTTACTGTGTTGAGAAAGAAAAAGAGATCAGTGTTGTGTCCTCCCGCGTCTCATCCACCTGTGTTCCACAGCAGCTTGAGGAGAAGATCTTCTCAAAGCAGTGATTCAGAGGTGGTGTGTTCAAAAGTAGCAAATGCCAGACAGTCACATAAACCACATCCCCATAAATTCTGAATCTTTCACCACCCTGCCTGTGTTTGCTCTGCTTTTCACTACACTCAGCTCTGCCTTACAAAGATTTCATGACTCACCCAAACCTTCAACTAAGATACCAGTTGAGACATCCATTTCCTTCAACAGGTAGAGATGTATTGCTCCCTCCCTGGAGGTGTTCAAGGCCGGGTTGGATGAGGCCTTGAGTGACCTGTACTAGTGGAAGGTGTCCCTGCCTATGGCAGGGGGTTGGAACTGGATGATCTTTGATGTCCCTTCCAACCTTACCGTTCTATGATTCTATGTATTGATGTAACTAAAAAACCTGTAGTTGCCATTTTCCACATGGATCACTGGTTCAGGTCAACTAAGTATTGCACATTTCTGTACATGACAACTCCTGATTGCTGGATACTGACAGTGTGGTGACTTCCTATAAGATCAGCTCTCCCGAAATGAAATATCTTCATTGCAATAAGGGTCCAGCCTGTCACTTCCCAGCTGAAAAAATGGGAGCTTCTCATCAAATATTTATAGTAGGAAGTATGAATATTTCATTTCCTAATCAACTTCCAGAAATGCAACAGGAAGTTTTAGCTTAATTAGAGACATTTGTCTCTTACAAGTGCTGATTATTAAAAACAGAAGAAAATAAATAAATAACAAACAAACAAAAAAAAAAAACCAAACAAATAAAAAATGAAACAACCAACACTTAAAAATATAAAAAGCTTCTTCACATAGAAAAGTCACTCTGAAGGATTATTTCCCAACAAATTTATTTCAGTCTAAGTGAAAGGAAGCCTATTCTTCAACTCTGAAAGCTGCTTTTGGTATGGAGAATTACAGCTTAGATTAAGGAGGACTAACTTGTCATCTATACACCACTGACAGTCTTCTAGGTCATGGTGAGTGGTTAGCAGCTTGTCACTCATTTTTGCTACTTCAGAAGTTGTTTTTTCTCAAATAAATGGAGGTGATAAGGATGTCAGTTAGTCTGAACACTGAAAGCAGTATGAAAAATTTGGAGTTCATTGTGTAGAGAGCTGACAAGAGTTAGGGTTGGGCTGGTCACTAGGTAAGTGACAGATGCTCCCTGTGAATCCCTCTCTCTTCCTAAAAGGAAAAGGCAGGGAATGAAAGAGAGACACTGATGTGTTGGGAAATAAACTAGACCAGCTGGGGTGAGAATAGGAACAATACAATTGAATAAATACAAATAGATGCAAACCAGTATCAGCCCAACCCCTGATGGTGTTGATGTCACTGTGATTGCTTATGTGGGGGCAGGTACTGGGGAAGACCCAGACTGAACTCCATAGGAACTGGATTCAGGAGCTAGATTATGGAACTGCATTCAGAAACACTGATCAGAATCAAAGGCCAAAGAGACAGAGATCTCCTCAGATGCTGACCCTGGTGCTCCCTCAGCTTTCTCCTGAAGAGAGGCAATGGGATGGAATGCCTTGCAGGTCAGTTTAGAGTCTCCTGTCCTGTCCTTTCCTCCCCACAGGTGCACTTCTTACTTACTGCACTCCAACATGGGGCACAAGATGTAGCAGTGACTTTGGTCTGCCCAGAAGCAAGAGCCTTTCTGCTTGCCCAACCCTTAGTTGAAACCCTATCAGGGTTCTCATCCTGCTAGAAGCAGCAACTGTCTGTGCAAGCATGGCCTGAACTTCAGAATGTGCCCTCACCAAGCAGGTACTCAGCTGAGATGTCAAGTCACCAAGCAGAATTAGCTCTGTTCTGACTGAAACTGGAATGACAGTGGAGTATCATGCAGCATGCAGACAGACTCATGTGAATGGAGAAATACACATAGAGAAACACCAGACTGTCATTAATCAGTTCTGTCAATGGGTGTTCTTGAAGCAGTTTTACCTTGGAAACAGAGAATGCTTTGCCATATTCATTGAATCAGAGACTCGTAGAATTCTTTGGGTAGGAAGAGATCATTAAGGGTCATCTAGTCCAACACCTTTGTAGTGAGCAGGGACATCTCCAATTAGATCAGGCTGCTCAGAGCCCTGTTCTCATAGTTCCTTGCTCTCCAAGATTTTCAGTAAGGTTTATGCACACAGGCATTGGTGTAGACATTGCAGGTTCCCATTTTGGAGCTCGTTAACACTTCTAAAATGCTTTTACAGCCAGAAAATGATGCTGCCAGCCTACTTCACAAGACTGTTTCAGTGGTGACTAGGGAAGATGAAATGATTAAGAATGAGGGGAAGTTATGGGGTGGCAACGTGGACAGCTCTGCCTTTCTAGAATTCTGAGCATCTAGTTCAAAGATTCTGAGAAAATTTCTATCAGATTGCTGTAAACTGGAGAGCTATGGATTTTGAAGGATTTGAAGGATCCTTTGAAGAATTCCCTCCTTTGAAGGATTTCTTCCTTTAAATTCAGCAGAGTTGATGCAATAAGCTTTTGGAAATAACAGAATGATTGAGGTAAACATGTCTGAAACCATCGCTTGTCATCCATCCCTTTAACTTCATCCACATTAAATACACTGCGTGCCTGTAGCTCCAGCCAGACAAACACAGATATGATTTCAGGTCTTCACTGTCTGGGTATGAGGCTGAGCTACAGACACCACCAACGTGACATGTTTTTACCAAGGGTGGTGCCAAAACTGCCTTTCCACTTCCTGATGTGCCAAGGTTCCTTTGTATTGTATGTCACACCACTATAGAGCTTTCCCTTCACGGTGTTATTAATACACCCATGTGGGAGATCCAGCCTCTTGCAGTCTGATGGGGGTACACTGAGCCTGGCTGCAGACATGCTAAAAAGGCTTCCTGTTCTGGTCTGGGTTGCATCCATTACACACAATACGTCAGGAAAAGAGGAGAGGGTGTAAAAAAAATAATGGAAGAAGGAGAGAGGGTTTTTCAGGCAACAGAGGACTCATACAAAATAATTATAGATGATGTTTAAAGAAAGCCTGGCTCTGTGCACAGCTGCTTAACTGCCATGTGAAGAATATGCCAGCCTGGGTGGGAGAGTGTAAAACCCTGTCTGCACTCAGATGCTTTCAAGTAGAATGAATTAAAGAAGTCATTAAAGTGACAGAGACTTGAAATGATCTACTATGAGCGTGACCCTCTCGACGGCTGCAGCAAGGATCACACTGGAGAAGCTGCAAGCTGAAAACATACTGAGCAACACCTGAGCTGAATGCTAAGGCTAAATCTCATCTCCAAACCTTTACAATAACCAGGGGAATGTGTATTCATATATATGTTCACACATATATTCACTCTCTGGTTGAAGCAGTGAGAAATACCATGTAAATCACAGCTGCTTGAGAAGAAAGGCACCAGCACAAAGTGTCCATGCAAATCTATGCCTGAGAATCTGATGGTAGTCTTTGTGTCTGAGCAGCTCCAAGGCTTCAGTCATTAGGGCTGTCTGATTTAAAAGGTGATCTTTGTTTGAGATCTTTCAGAGGAAGTGAATCTTTCTACATTAGGTTGTTTGGGTTAATCTGATCTAGTTGAAGATTCCCCTGATGAGTGCAGTGGGGTTGGTATAGAGGTTTGAAAGTCCCTGCAAACGCAAATCATTCTATGATCCTGTGACAATCCATAATCTGTGAGTTGGACTGACTTGACCAAGATTGTCCAGCTAATGTGTTTAACTTCTAATACTGAAATCTGTGATCTCTCAGTTCTCTCAAAGAGCTACACATATTTCATATGTTGCTACCAGATGCAAGAGGAATGATGGGGCAAAAAATAGTGGATCTAGTTATTCCTGAAACCATTCTAATACATCCATGAGTCTCAGGCCTGATTAATCATAGAATCACATCTGGAGTCCTGTGTGCAGTTCTGGAGCTCTCAGCACAGGAAGGACATGGAACTGTTGGAGTGGGTCCAGAGTAGGCCATGAAGATGCTCAGAGGGCTGCAGCAGCTCTGCTCTGAGGACAGGCTGAGAGAGTTGGGGCTCTGCAGCCTGCAGAAGAGAAGGCTTCCAGGAGACCTTAGAGTAACCTCCCAGTATCTGAAGGGGGCTACAGGAAGGCTGGAGAGGGACTATTGACAAGGTCTTGCAATGACAGGACAAGGGGCAATGGGTTTGAAGTGGCAGAGGGGAGATTGAAAGTGGATGTTAGAAGGAAGTTCTTTGCAGTGAGGGTGGTGAGACACTGGCACAGGTTACCCAGGGAGGTTGTGGCTGCTCCCTCCCTGGAGGTGTTCAAGGCCAGGTTGGTCGAGGTCTTGAGTGACCTGTGCTAGTGGGAGGTGTCCCTGCCTATGGCAGGGGGTTGGAGCTAGTTGATCATTGAGGTCCCTTCCAACCTTACCATTCTATGAAACTGGTTTGTCTTGGAACAGACCTTTCAAGTGCAACTGCCCTGCAGTCAGGCAGGGACATCTGCAACTAGAGTAGGATGCTCAGGGTCCCAAACAACCTGACCTGGAATGGTTCCAAGGATGGAGCATCTGCCAGCTCTCTGGAAAACCTTACTGTAGCAATGTCTGTCTTCTCTCTAGGCTTTTTCAGTTTGAAACCATCACTCCTTGTCCTGTTGCATCAGGGCCTGCTAAAAATCATCTCTCCTTTGCTAAAATCATCTCTCAATTGCTGTAGAATAGAGGTTCACTGAGGTGCAGCCACAAGCCAGTCTCTGGTGCTTGGCATTTCTGCTGACACATCTCTTGCTAACACAGCAACAGATGAGTGGCATAAAGGCATTTCTGCCAGCTTCACACTCCTCCCATCCTCTGCAAGCTATTCTTGGATCTATCAGTGCAGCCAAGACTCAGCTCTTCTGTACCAGCTAACTCATGTAGAAAGGCTTGCTTGTGTCAGACACTATGGTTTCAGGAACTTTTAACTCCCAGAGCAATGTCTCAGGCCCTGCATGGGGCAGTCTCCTGGAATTCTACTGTGTGCACTAAAGAGTTTGGTTTAGCATAAGCATACAAGGAAGAAGCAAAAGGCAAATTTACTGGAGTTTTCTTCCCTCTGAAAAGGATTTTGTTTAGAATGCTGAGTAAAGCATTACACAGCAAGCTCCTGAAGGTTATTTTAAGAATATAATCATTTGCTTAGTGGGACTTTTTCCAGGGTGAGAAGCATCACTTTCTTTCAGCTCTACAGAAACAATGTGTCTTTAACAGAGAGCCCTTTTTGCTTAACCAATGTGATCAATAGGAAGAAAACACATCCTCCCTCATAGAAGGACAATCTAACACTCTCCCAGGGATGAGGATGCTTATCACAGAATCACAGAACCATACAATCATAGAATCACAAAATCATAGAATCACAGAATTACAGGATGGTAAGGGTTAGAAGAGACTTCTAGAGATCATTGAGTCCAACCCTACTTCCACAGCAGGATCACCTAGGGTAGGTTGCACAGAAACACATCCAGATGGATCTTGAGAGTCTCTAGAGAAGGAGACTCCACAACCTCTCTGGGTAGCCTGGGCAGGTGTGCTCTCACCTTCACACTAAAGAAGTTTTCCTCATGCTGATAAGTGGGAGAAAACACTTTAGAAGCCTGTGATTGTTGGTATGAATTTGGTGACTATTGAGCCTTTCTGGCTTAGCTAAAAAGGCTGTCCAGGGAAGTGGTGGAGTCACCATCACAGGTGGTGTTCAAAAACCATACAGACACAGCACTTTAGGACATTGTTTAGTGTGCATGGTGATGCCAGGCTGGGGGTTGGGCTCAATGAGCTTAGAAGTCTTTTCCAACCTTAATGATTCTGTGTTTCTATGATTCTCTGAACTACATGGATCACTGAATAAGGATTTCCTCATGACTTGTCTTTAGGAAGCTGTGCCATAGCTGTTGGCTGTGCTTTAGGGTCAAAGGCAACAGAGCGCAGTCCTGTTGTGATAGGATAAAGGGTGATAATTTTAAACAACAAAAGGGAAATTTAGACCAGAAAAATTGAAGCCTTTTTTTTATGCTGAGGGTGGTGAAACACCAGCACAGGCTGCCCAGAGAGGTGGTAGAAACCTCATTGCTAGAGCTATTGTTTGGAGCTGTGAACAACCTGTTCTAACTGAAAATATCCCTGTTGACTGCAGCAAGCTTGGACTACATTGACCTCTAAAGGTCCCTTTCAGTCCAAACCATTCCATGATTCTATGACATGTTCTTAACCAATAGAAATAAGATAATTGAGACATGAGATGATAACAGAATCACAGAATGTCAGGGGCTGGAAGGGACCCTGAAAGCTCATCCAGTCCAACCCCCCTTCCAGAACAGGATCATCTATACCAGATCACACAGGAACACANAGCTTGGACTACATTGACCTCTAAAGGTCCCTTTCAGTCCAAACCATTCCATGATTCTATGACATGTTCTTAACCAATAGAAATAAGATAATTGAGACATGAGATGATAACAGAATCACAGAATGTCAGGGGCTGGAAGGGACCCTGAAAGCTCATCCAGTCCAACCCCCCTTCCAGAACAGGATCATCTATACCAGATCACACAGGAACACATCCAGGGGGGGGTTGAATATCTCCAGAGAGGGAGACTCCACAGCCCCTCTGGGCAGCCTGTTCTGGGTTTCTGTCACCCTCACAGGGAAAAAATTCCTCCTCAGTTTCATGTAAACTTCCTATGCCTCAGCTTCCACCGACTGCCCCTTGTCCTGCCATTGGGCATCACTGAGTAAAGCCTGGCTCCAGCCTTCTGGCACTCACCTGAGAAACACTCACATTGATAAACACTCATGAGGTCACTCACATATAGGATCTGTATGAATGTGAGCTACTTTAAAAGAGTGTTATTCAGGATAAACATCTACCTCATAAACATGGAACTGAGTAACCACTCTCCACAATTTTCATCTTGTGCACCACTTTTCCCCCTGCTTCTTTCACAATGTACCTCTCAAAATCTGTTCCGAAGTAGAAAGTGTTAACATGTGCAGTATGACAATAATTGAAGAAGTCTCAAAGATAGCACCTTGATAGTGTCTGTGGCAAGTGAGGATGCAGCATTACATAGCAAAGAACTAAGGTAAAAAGGAAACAGAAGACTCTATTTCCATGGATTGTGGAGGCTGGACTGAAGGACCACGATCTGAATTAACCCGCTCTGAACTCATTTACCTCTATTAGGAACCTGGTGGACTTTCCAAAAGTGAGTTGAGGGATAGATGGCTCTCTATTGTCTTGGATTGATTTGAAGGTCTGTGTCTGTGCTTTGGCTGAAGAGTAATTCTGATACAGCTAGTTGAGTTGTCTGTATTTGGGTGAAACTGGTCAGATTACCACAGCTGCTTTTTCCAGAAGCTTTACTGGTGTTCAGCACTGTTCCACTTAAAGGTCTTTTCCAACTTAACCCCCTCTATGGTTTGATGATTCTGTGATGCTATTCCCCTTCATAGAAATGAGAGCAAGCAGAATGGCGTACAGATATGATTCCTCCCAGCAGGGAGTAGGGATATGGTCATAACACACAGGCAGATGCAAGGACAGAAATTAGATTCTGGATGCCAAATGGGGTATTGTAGAACATTAAAATTACCTCTGTTTGGGCAACTGAATCAAGTTCTTCTTGACTGAAGAAGAACTTCTTCAGGCATTGACTATTTCATTTCACCTGAGAAACAGTTTTTCCTACTTCTGTAGTTCTGGATCCTTTGTTTTGGACTTATACCCTCAGTTCTGTCTTTACTTTTGGATAATCCTATCTCACAAAACCAAGTTGCAATTCATTTTGGTGGGTTGACTTTCAGCTTCACCTCGAGGCAAGCAGGAGATAAATATCAGTCCTCACATTTTGGATTGGCTTAGGCTTACTCATGTTGGTGTTTTCTTGCATAACTCTCTGGTCTCAAGAGATTGAGGTAGGCCAGTCTACGTCTGACAAGCGTCACTGGAGAAAAGCGATAATGAAAACACATTCTATGTATCTTTAAAAAAAAAATTGCTCATTTAAAAAGCAATATTGGCCTGGACAGGCAGTGTAATGCAAGTGGTGGGTGTAGTATGGAGGGAGAAGTGAATAAAAACTAAGTCAAGTCAGATGGGTGTGTTAGGCCCAAACCTTAAACAAACACACGAGGCTGTTGGAATCCAGTCACCTTTCAAGCTGCTGCAGCACAGGATCCTTGGGGTACTGAAGCCAAGCAGACACACAACAGAGTTTGCTCTACGTTAAGAAAATCTAAGGAAAGGTTCCAGAAATTTGCTTCGTGTCTCTCAACAGGTTTGGATGGAATATCCAGGAATAACAACCCCTACAAACACGAAGCACTTAAGACTTTCATGCTTACATAAAACACTCTGAGTCCATTAATTGCATGTTCTTTTATGACACTAGACCTTTTATCCACCTCCTCTACATTGAGAGAATACTTGTGCACCTCCAACACAGCACTAGTTTAGTCCCCTAAATGTGGCAAGGCAAAAGAAAATGGATTTTGTCATCATTCCCTTTCACCAGTTTTCCCTCTGTTAATCTTGTTGCTAAGTGTGTCATAGACCTCTCTGTTGAGGCTCGATGCTCAGTGAACATCCTCACCTGGGGGGCATGACCTCAGCTTGTAGCAGTATCTCGGTTTACTTCAAAGACCATCCTCACCTGGGGAGCGTGACCCCAACTTGTAGCAGTATCTGGGTTTAGTTCTAGAGGTCACTTGTTCAGTTCCCAGAGTGTCAGCAGAAATGGTGGCTGCCAAGCTGTTTACACTAGCCCAAGCTGGGAAAGTTCTAGCTTGTCACCAAGGCAGGGAAAAAACAGGTCATTCACTTAACAGTTCTCTACAGCCCAGCAAATGAATTCCTGTTACGAGGTACAACCAAGCAAATCATAGAATCATAGAATCATAGAATGGTAAGGCTGGAAGGGACTTCAAAGATCATCTAGTTCCAACCCCCTACCATAGGCAGGGACACCTCCCNTTCAGATCCTGGAAGGCTACTCTAAGGTCTCCTGGAAGCCTTCTCTTCTGCAGGCTGCAGAGCCCCAACTCTCTCAGCCTGTCCTCAGAGCAGAGCTGCTGCAGCCCTCTGAGCATCTTCATGGCCTCCTCTGGACACTCTCCAACAGTTCCATGTCCTTCCTAATGAATAAGCAAAGTGTGAAATGGTCTCACAAAGATCTGGGTTAACAGGTTGTGTAGAGTATGGGAATTCATAAACAGATAAGAATTTTTTTTTTTTTATGAGGGGAAACTTCTCCTGCCACTTTAGTTGTGGTTGAACTCACACATGAGGTCACATAAGGAAAAAAAAGAAAAACACACATGGAATCAGAGAATCATAGCATTGTTTTGCTTGGAAGAAACCTCAAAGATCATAAATTCCAACCATCAGCCTAACACCAGAATGGCCATTAAGCCATGTCCCAGATGCCATGTCTACAGGTTTTAAGTGCATAGGACTTAGGGAAGAGGCTCAACAAGCCTTAGTGAGTGTTAGCTTTTATAGAATGGAATCACAGAATCTTTAAGGTTGGAAAAGACTTCTAAGACCATCAAGTCCAACTGCTGACCCAACACCACCATGCCCACTAAACCACATCCTGAAGTGCCATGTTTGTGGAACACCTCTGCACAAGCAAACTTTGCTGGTCTGAATTCTTGAGGAGAATTTTTTGATGAAAAATAATTGAGAGATGTCTGACTTGACTTATTGTCCCTCAGCACTTGGAGAACTTGACTTTGAGACAGCTTAAGAAATAAACTATTAAAGAGAGGTTTCTTATATGGTTGGAAAGAAGGAGAGGCAGATCTCATGTTTCAGATAAATCATATGTGGAGAGAAGTGTAAATAACCTCATTTTTGAAAGGAGTCTCCCTTAAAAGAGAGTTTAAAATATGTTCAAGATGAGTGAGCAAACGAGGAAGGGAAGAGCTCTAGTTCATTTATCACTGTGCCTATTGGAGGGTTTAATTAAAACAAAGTGCCTTTTAGTTAGAAATTTCTGCAAAAGAATCATGGAATGATGGAATGGTTTGTTTTGGAAGGGACCTATAAAGCCATCTAGTTCAGCCCCCTGAAGTGAGCAGAGACATTTAATCTTGCTTGGTGTTCAGACTGTCCTCCTGCTGAGGGACTGAAGAATTGAGTTCACAGTGAACTTTTAAGACTTAAATTACTTTTGTCCTTCATAAGTTTCTCTTCATTTTCTCAAGCCTCAATCTAAATCTCATACATCATTCTGTAAAACAGCTGTTTACTCCTTCACATGTTACAGCACCAGGAGATTCTGGAAAGATGACTTTGCAGTAAGGAATCATAGAATCATTTCAGTTGGAAAAGACTTTGAAGATCAAGGCCAACTATAATCTACCTACCAAGTCTGGTGCTAGATCTCTGTTCCTCAGTGTCACATCTCTGCCTCTTTTAAACACCTCTAGGGATGAGGGTTCAACCATCAACCTGGAGAGAGTGTTACAGTGTTTGAGAACCCTTTCAGTGAAGAAGTTTCTTTCAATACCCAACCTAAAGCTCCCCTGGTGCAACATGAGGCCATTTCCTCTTATTCTATCATGTTCAAACATTTCTTGAGCCCTCACTCTTTCCACTGCCTGTGTATACTCATTAGAAGGGGAAAATCAAAGAAAGGTTTGGCCTTTTCCCCTGAACATGAATACCTCCAGGCATGGTGAAAGGTTTGCCTGTGTAAATCCAGCACCCAAGTTGTTTCTGCTCAGTGATGAGGTAATTGATTGCTTTACTACCTAGGAGAGGAAATGAGTACAGCCAATATCAATCAGAGCACTTAATTCAGGTGTCCATTGCTGATTCACGCTCTGGCCAGCAGAAAGAAAGGACAACTTGGGGACGGCCTGCAGCCACCATCCTCTCAAAGCAGACTCAGTGCAGCAGAAGGGAAGGAAATGTGGGAAAGGAAAAGCTAAGGAGAGATGTGCAAGTGAATAGGAACAGGAGACCTCAGCAGTGTACAATGAAGTTTTTCCATCACTGTTATTTCACATGCCTCCCCCTTTCTGATCTCTCTCTGCTCTGCTCTCTTCAAGTGTTTGAGCTCAGGAAAGGTGGTGGAGAAGGGATGGTAGCAGCCTCTCTTTCAGCTTTCTATTCAGAAGAGCACAGCCACAGGTACAGATGGAGATTAACATAATTTCTTTTCAAATGGTGTTTCAGGGCATATCCATGCTTCCAAGAGCAGCTTGACCACCTAATATGGCAATGAACCCCACAGGATTGGACATGTCTCATCTTTTGTATTTGCCAGCCAATCTGCCCATGTGATGGCTCTGTCCTCACTTTGACCAGAGCGAGCTGGATTAGGTTAACAGCAGAGGTTTAGTGAAATGGCTTGTTTTATCTGATACAGGTTAGAAACCCCTACCAAAACATGTCAGATGACAAGTCTGATGAAACAGTAGGTAAAGTTAAGGGCAGAAACCTCAGCAGAGAGCAGAATACCTCTCTAGATCTTCACAGTGGCTTTAGAAGAACCCATGATGACTACCGAACCAAGAACTGTTAAGAAACAGCAATGCACAGCTGAGGGAGCAATATCAGGACTCTCCCCAAATGAAAAGGCTACTCCCATGGAGGTTTGTCCTTCTGAAAGTCACTGAAGACGTTTGTATGCCAGGCACAAAAGTAAGCTTATGACAGAGAACTATGGCAGACTTGATGCCAATCATTAAATACAAACTGAACATCCTCTTCCATTTCCAGTTCCTTACAAGCTTGTCCTAATCGGGAAGGAAATGCCACTCTCCTCTTCTTGTTTGAACACATTGATCCAGTGTTTGTCTAGGCAACCCTTTGCCAAGACTTCTGCCTTTTCCTTGAGCTGGATTCTTCCTTATTCTGTATTTCCAAATACTTTAAAAAAAACCCAAAACACAATGACAATGTAGAACTTGGAGAGTCAAATATGTCTTACATTCGGTTCTTTCTTCAACTATCCTTAGCCAGTTTGCTGGAGAAGGGCACTGCCAACTCTTGTGAAGCTAAACCCACAGTCAATAAATGTTGATTCTGAATCCTAAGAACAAGGTGCCTGACTGTGTTTCAGTTGGGCGACTTGAAACCAACATGTGGCCTGAATTCCCTTCTGAGACAGCTCTGCTCTAAATGGTGCTGGTGGGAAGTTGAGCTAGAACCTTGGACAGGGCCTGCTGTGCTCTACCTGCTTGGAAGGAGCCTTCATTCCCCACTGGAGTTGGTAACACAGAGAAAAGTGAGATCATTCAGATCAATCACCCTGCAGAATGTTTACTGGATTTGCATTGGATTTCCATAGGCTAGCTCAAGGAAAAAAATGTTTTGACCTTATTCAAAGGATTTGGAGGAAATAAAAAAAAAAAAAGAAAAAAGAAAGAAAGAAAGAAAAATGGTAACAGTTTGGAAAACAAAATAGTGTGAAATATAATTTAAAGAGCAGTAATTTATGTTGATTATAAGGAGAGAAGATCTAATTGTGACCTTTTGGTGATTAAAGGGGAGCCACAAGAAAGATGGGGACAATGTTTTCAGCAGGGCCTCTGACAGGACAAGAGGTGAGGAGGTTAAACAAAGACAAGGAGATTCATAAAGACTTTTTTTACAGTGAGGGTGATGAGGCTCTAATGCAGATTGTACAGAGAGGTTGTAGGTGTTCCACCCCAGGAATCATTCTAGGTCAGGTTGTGAGTGGAGTGAGGTTGGATTATATGCCCTTGAAGGGTCCCTTCCAACCCAAACCATTCTATGATTCTTTGGTTCTTCCCTCCTTCCTTCTTCCCTCCTCTCTAAGTACCACAGAATTGTTTCAATTGGAAAAGACCTCTAAGATGATCAAGTCCAATCATTGACAATACCACCATGGCCATTAGGAACTTCAAGTAGGATTCTTCTAGCAGCTATTGAAGTAGTAAACTCAATCACAGGAAATTCCATCTCAACAGGAGAAAAAAGGATGAAGAAGAACTGGAACAGGCTGCTCAGCGAGCTTGTAGAGTCTCCTTGTCTTCAACCCCTCCCTGGACACAGTCCTGTTGACCAGCCCTAAATGACCCTGCTTTGCACACAGGTTGGACTTGATCTCTGGAGGTCACTTCTAGCCCCTACCATTCTATGATTCTACGAATATATGGCTTACCAAATGTTACAGCTCAGCAAGATGAAATGACTCAAGCTCAGCACCAAGCTAAGTGTCGTAACGTGGTTTTCAGAGCAGAACCAGATCACATCTGTCTGGTTCATAGAGTTAGCAGCCTAAGTTCTAGTGTGCCAGCAGCATCCCTGCTTCTAATGGGAAATAGAAGTGATGAGAAGTTATTGCCAGTTTAGGGTTGTCTGGAGATCTGTGTGACCTGAAAAATGTGCTTAAAGTTATGTTCTGCAGCACCAAGGTCGAGACACTTTCCATATCGGAAACACTTCAGGGTATTTTGAGACAGAAAGACATAGCAGGAACCAAACATTTAAAAAGAAAAAGAAAGCTAAGGGACTTGAAATAATTGGAAATTTAAGACATAAGGCTAGGTCAGTGTTTTTGACACCTTCAAGTCAAGATCTGAGGAGCGGTTCTGGTGAAGCAGGTCAGTAAAATTTCCCAAGGTATTCCTAATTCTGAGTGGTTTGATTTTTCTTTTTTTAAAAATTATATATATATATATATATACACACACACACATATATACATATATATATATATACACATACATATATATATACATATACACATACACATATATGCACACATATACCTATATATACATATATATGTATACACATACATATATATATATACACATATACACATACATATACATACACACATACATATACATGTACATATACATACATATTTAATCTTTTCTGGAACATTTTGAGCCTGTTTTTTCATGGCCCACTTGAAGACAGTAGTAGTTTAAGTATCTCTCTGCTTTTGGCAGATGTGTCAAACTCAGGCAGCTCTTGGCAGCAGAGATAAAAAGGAGCTTTGATCAGAGTTGCCTGAAGCTATATCAAGTCTCATAAACTCCCTCTAGGGTCAACATGGGGAAACAGGCATCTTCAGAAGTTTCACCTTGTCCCCAAGTATTTGCATCTTTCACTGAAGGCCTCTTTCTCTCCATTGGCTACTGAGACCGTCGGATGACAGGCTTGCAGGTACGACAGCAGCAAGGTATCTCAGCATAAGTGAGATGGATCCCAACTTGAATGAAATCATCATGATGATAATCTCTGATTCTGTGCTTCTTTGAGTCTTCTTCCTGTCAGTGCTCCTTGTCCCATAAAAACATCTAAATGAAATGGATGTTAAGAGGAGCATAAGGAACGAAAAATGTTTAGATGTGTGTAGAACATTTTCCTTACTAACATTTTTTTTTTTTTCTTTCTTTGCTTGCTTTTCTGAAGGAGAGGCCTCGTGGGTCTCCGCAGCAGGATTGAGGATGGGAGAAGTCTGACACCAGTTAGTCTAATTCAGAAAGGAGTTCCAAGTGTTGTTTTTTAAAGGCAACCTGACTTCATCGTCAGTCAAACTGGCACAAATATTACCTTCTTGGGCTTCTCTTCTCAGGCAGTGGTCTCTCGGACAGTAATGTAACACAAATCAGACCAAAAATAGAAACTCACATGTCTTGTCTCTCTCAGCAGAAGGCAAATCCTCCACAACAAACCTCACACCATTATGGCTAACCTGGAAATACACTGAAGGGTGTCAGCAGCTCATGAAGGTCAACAGTTTCCTACCAGCGCCTGCCAGGAGTTTCTTTCTCATTGAAATTTGGGATTGAAGTGCTGTGAGGCTGGTGAGAAGGACAGAAAGGCAAAAGAAAGGGGAGGGGAAAGGGATGCATTTGCCTTCCTAACCAGCACAACAGCCTGCCACTGTCATAGCCTCCCACCTCTTTGCATCGCCGTCTGTGCACACATGTCCACCTGCTACAAACTTCACCCTGAGCTCAGTCCCAAGCATCACCTCCTGACAATGGTGCCTCACACTGTGTTTCTCTTTTCTCCTTTTATCCTTTTTTAATCCATCTCTTTTTCTTTCCCCTCATGTGTTTTGAAAGCCTGCAGATGAATAGTTTGCTAGCAAGAAGGATACTCCAAATTGATATGGTGATCTCCAAACCAGGTTGCTGATAACAGTAATGAATCCCTTCTTGTGCTCAGACCCTCGAGGAGCTTCCAAGCTGACAGCCAGGGCTAGGATCTGGGTTTTTCCCAGGCTACCAACAAACACTCTCTTATGTTACACACTCCTGCCAGCTCCATACCCTCTGCTGGTCCTTGTGGGTTTCAGAATCCACGAGATTTTTTGTTTTGCAGGAACTTGAGACTTGCTAAATTGGTCCATGAGCACTGTAGAGACACAGTATCCTAGGAAACAGGCCTAGGCACTGATTCCACCTCAGGCAGAGGAGCATGATTTCCTCTCCAGACACTTTTATGCCATTAACTCATTCTGCTTCTCCTTTTCCTCTCACTCCTACCCTCAGTGAAAAAGACCTCCCACTCCATAATTATCCACCCATTTTCTCCAGGGCTGTCTTTCCAGCACATGGACAACTCAATAATTTGGAGCTTTCTAACTGACGCTGTCCTCTCCGAGGGCTGAAACTTGAGGTCAGCCAAAGCCAATGGGTGTTTCCTCTGCCAAAATCAAACAAATTATTCTTGCTTTTACTAAAAAGTGAAAAATTAGCTGGTCCCTGTGGAAGCCCTACTTTCAAAGAGCTTAATTCTATCTGCGTCTGAATTGACTCTTTGTAAGAGCTGGTCATGAGTTTGCCTGTGGAGCATTTTTCCATTGGAAAACACCTACCTGGTGAGAGTTAAGTGCCCTGTGGAAATGTGTTGGTTTTGGTGGAGCATTGGCAGGACATGAAACTTGTCAGAACCGTTCCCCCTTCCAGCTCTCCTGCCGCGTTCCCCATCTGATGCTTCCCTTGGAGCTGGCTTTCCATTTCAGGAACATATGATGCCTGCAGCCTGTTGGAGCAAGCTGTCTGGAGAAGAAGGGACATAGAAAGAAATTCCTTACTGTGAGAGTGGTGGAACAGTGGAACAGGTTGTCCAGGAAGGTACTGGAAACATTCAAGTCAGGGTTGATGGTGCCCTGAGCTATCATATCTAGTTGGGAATGTCCTTGCTTACATCAGGGAGGCTGGATGGAATGACTCCTGGATGGGATGACCCCTACAAGTTCCATTATCTGAAGGGGGCCTACAGGAAGGCTGGGGAGAGACTATTTACAAGGTCTTGCAATGACAGGACAAGGGGCAATGGGTTTAAACTGGCAGCAGGGAGATTGCAACTGGATGTTAGGAGGAAGTCGTTTGCAGTGAGGGTGGTACAGGTTGGCCAGGGAGGTTGTGGCTGCTCCCTCCCTGGAGGGGTTCAAGGCCAGATTGGATGAGGCTTTGAGTGCCCTGTTCTAGTGGGAGGTGTCCCTGCCTATGGCAGGGGCTTGGAACTGGATGAGCTTTGAGATCCCTTCCAACCTTACCATTCTATGATTCTGTAAGTTGCTTCATGATTCTACAGGTAAGTGACTGAGCCACCCAGAAAGCAATTTGAACTGCTACATTTGCTACTCTTTACTAGCACTTCTGTACACAACTGAGATCTCAGTTCTTGAGGAGCAGCTTTCCTTCTGGAAGAATCAAACTTGGGTCATGCTTAGAGTTTCGGACTCTGTCAGTAAGAGGCAGTGCTGTCTTTCTCCTGCCTGCTGCCACAAATGTTAAGCACAGTGATACAGGGATTCTGAGTTCCTGGGTAATAGTAATCACTGGTAGCTCTCTCAGCAAGCTACTGTCATATTGCTTTCTTACTACCTTACTACCAAGCCTAGTGTCAGTTAAAAGGCAGTGCAGAAATAAATGAGAAAAGATCTACTCATTTCCTTTTTCCTTCTCTGATAAAAGCATCTCTCTTTTGTTTGGTTGTTTTTTTTAAGCTCTACCCGGTTCTTGCACTTCAAGGGCTATAACAGTCTCTGCAGACCTTCTTCATGCCCTAGGAAATGATGGATATTTTTCTGAGGAGGCTGAACACAAGGCTCATGCTTTGATTCAAATGTAGAAAGGCAAAAATGCTGGATAATGGTTGTGCTATTGACTTCAGTTTCTGAGATCCCACCAGAAACTGCTGTGGGTGTGCTTCAGCAGTACAAAAAAGGTTGCTCTTTCAGTATGCACTAGGTGAATAAAACAAAAGATACAGTAAACAGGAAGGATTCTTCTGTTTCCACATCACTTGACCAAGCATTTCACACTAATGTTTATTTCATTCCTAAGTGTCCCTCACTGATAATCACTACAGCATGACATTAAACCTGCAGACCATTTCCTCAGCCTCCTACTCCAAACCCTTCTTCCTAGACAATATTTCTAATATTTTGTTCAGGTTAAGACCAAAAAAGTTTCATTATGGACCCATTTAATTTGATATCTGTGTGAGGGAAGAGAAATTGTTTTATGTCATTTTTTCCAATGTGACTTGTAAAGAATGAACATCCTCTATAAAAATTTCTGGAGCATCTTCACCTCCAGGTATTTCCACTTCCATAAACTCACATTGTGTTTTGGATGCTCTTCCAGTCTGATTTAAAGCTCTAAACTTACTACAGATGGAAAGCAAACCTGAAGAGGTGAAGTGAAAAGCAAACTTGGATGATTAAGATGAAGCCAGCACATAGCTTGCATAAGTGCACAACTCACACAGCACAATGCTGATAGTGGTCAGGCATTGGAACAGGCTGCCCAGGGAGGTGGTTGAGTCAGCATCCCTGGAGGTGTTCAAGAAATGTGTGGACATGGGACTTTGGGACATAGTTGAATGGCCATGGTGGTCTTAGCTTGATGGTTGGACTCAATGATCTTAGAGACCTTTTCCAGCTGAAAGAGTTCTCTGCTTCAATGATTTTACATCTTTATAGCATGGAATGAGGCTCATATCCCCAAACTCCTAAAATCAAAGCAACTAGATATAGCAGGTTAATCAAGGGGCCATCCACTCTGTATCCTGACCATAAGCAGAGTCAGCTGCAGGTTTCATTTTTCCTTAAGAATTCTCATGTTTGTCTTCTGCAGAAGGATGGATTTCAGGGTATTTGTCTTTATCCACTGGAAGAGACAGGCTCCCCCTCTCCTCCAATGTAATTCCTGTGGAACTCTGTCCTTCAGTCCATTTGAGCCCCACAGGCAATGCTGGAGCCATGCTGTTCCTCCACACTATCTGTCTTTCTTCTGACTGCTAATCCATCACAGACACAATGACCACAGAGAAGGCAAGCAAGCAGCACTCCTGTCTGCCAAGTGCAGTCAGGAGGTGCTTGTGCATCTGCATGAGCCTATAGATGTATGGACTACAGGAGAGCATCTGATAGTCTGGTAAGAGGCTGAAGTGTTTTACACTATGTTTTAGGTGATTTATTGCACTTTAGCACATTCATAAAATACGTTGCATTAAGCATATGCATAAAAATAATATATAGGTTACCACAGAATTTTTTATGACCTCAACCAGATCCGTCTTGGAATGTTGTCTTGAATGTTTCACTCCTGCAGGTGAAAAAACAGATTATTTCAACTGAGCTTAGAGTGAGCTGTTTAGTCAAGACAACAATATTGTGGAGAGAGCTGTTACCTTGGTAGCACTTTGCCAATTTCAGTATTAATGAGGGTGGTTGATTTCTGTCCTCCATCCAAAGGAAGGTGTCTATGACTACTGTGTCTCCAGGCTGCATTCCTCAGCTGTCCCAGGCTCCTACTGTTTACAGACAATGCAGGGTCAAGAGCTATATGAATACTCTCCACATTCCCAGTATCCCTCACAATTAGTAGAGATGTTCCCTGAGGAATATTTCATTGGGGAGGTGCTGGAATCACAGGATCACTATGGTTGGAAAAGACCTCCAAGATCAAGTCTAACCATTACCTAACTCTGCCAGAATCACAGAATGGTAGGGGTAGAAAGGGACCTCTGAAGAACACTGAGTCCAACCCGCCTGTCTCTGCAGGATCATCTAAAGCAGATCACACAGGAACACATCCGTGTGGGCCTTGAAAGTCCCCAGAGGTGGAGATTACACTCCTCTTTGGGCAACAAGTTCCAGTGCTCTGTCACTCTCAAGTGTAAAAAAGTTCCATCTCATGTCTAGATGGAATTTTCTTTGTTTGTGTTTATATCCACTACCTCTTGTCCTGTCACTGGGGACCACTAAGAGTTTGGCCTAACCTTCCTGACACTCATCCCTTAGGTAGTTCTAATCATTATGAAGATTCTCCTTCAGCCTCCTCTTCCCCAAGATAAACAGACCCAACCTTTCCTCATACAACAGCTGTCCTAGTCCCATTCACATCATGAAGACAATGAAGACATATGTGGCAAGAAATGGGTGGATTGTTCAACAGATAGACTTCAGATGGGATTTACTTTTGCTCCTACCACTAATTCACCTTTCTAGCCTTGTCACTAGATTTTAGACAACTAACTTCTGACATAAGGTTGTTAATCAATGCCAGCTCCCACTGCAGTGAGCGGACAGATGCATTTCCAGAGCAGATGCACTTGCAACTATACCTGGAGAGACCTGATAAGAACAGTCCACTCTATACAACTGTCTTGGACTACACATTTTAGGTAGGAACTATCTCACTGAAGCTTCAGAATAGAAATTTCTCTTCACTGGTGGTGTGTGAATGTCATCCCAGATACCTCTGGTGCTGATTAACTGCATGGATTGTAGAATCATAGAAAGTTTTGGGTGAGAAGGGACCTTAAAGATCATCTAGTGTCAACCCTCTTGCCATAGACAGGGACCCCTTCCACTAGTTCAGGTTGCCCAGAGTCCCTTTCAACCTGGTCTTCAGTAATATCCATTACACTGTATAAAGACAGAATCACTCAGATCTCATAGTTACAGATGACCTCTTCAGCTCTGATCCCATTCCATGACATGTTCACAAGTGGCTTGGAGTTCCAGACATCAAACACAACTTCTTGGAAGATAATAGATGAAGGAATGTGAGAACAGCTCTGAAATGGGTCCAGAGGCAGCCTAAAACACAAGAGATGAAGATGTGGGAACCCCTCTTTTAGTCTCAGACTTACTGTATGAGAAAGTAAAAGATTCTTTTCAGCACTGTTTCAGCTTCAAGACTTGGAAGAAACTCAGTGATCTTTATATTTATACTATTTTTTTCCACTGAGTTTGAGGAGGGGCTGACCTGAACTTGAGGTCACTGCAGCAAAAATATTTGTCTCCTTCAGTCTCCTCTTTTATGCGTCATTGTTTGGACAAGGTTTACGTTCCTCAGCGTTTGCCTGCACAAGACCACAGCCACTCAATGTCTCCATGTCCTCCTGTGATCATCCATGTGAGGGCAGTTCATCTAAATTATCAACTTTGCCTCATCTTCAGTTGGGGAAAGTGAACAAAAATTCTGCTCCAGGCTTTGTCCTCTCTGTCTGATGCTGAAGCTGAATGAGGGACTCAAGCTGTTGGAACTGGTTTATAGGAGACAGCAGCCAAGTATGATAGTTGAGAAAAACCAAGATTAAAAAAAAAAAAAAAAAGAAAAAGAAAGAAGGAAAACCCAAAGAATGATTCAGTCCCAAGTGCAACACAAGAGAGGGGGAAGCTGCAGTGCCTACACTGTGTGTACAAACAGGGCGAAGATCCCACAAGGCAAAACCAAATCAGGTGGGCTGGGCAGAGGCAAAAAAGATGTCAGCTCTAAGACAAGCTGGTGAGAACAAGCCATGGAAATGTGACCACAGTCAAGTTGCACACTGAGTAGCCAAAAGCAACTGGTATGAGTCCTTCCTGTCCCAGGTGGGTGGAGAAACCACAGCTTGGGTTTCCAGTTCTGTTTCAAGTCTCCTGGGGAAGGGACTGTGGTCAGTTATAACTGGAGTGGTCAAGAGAAGTAGAAGAAAGGTGGGGGATGGTATTCATGCATTTATCATAGGGCAGGTGAGGCTTGATATAGTCTCCTTTTACTAACCTAAAGGCAAGTCCATGAAGGTACCTCAGCTCAGGTCCTCAAAGGCAGGAAAGTGCCTTATCCCCTTTGAAGAGCAGGTACCACATGAATCATAGAATCATAGACTGGTAAGGCTGGAAGAGACCTCAAGGATCATCCAGTTCCAACCCCCTGCCATAGGCAGGGACACCTCCCACTAGAACAGGTCACTCAAGGCCTTGTCCATCCTGGCCTTGAACACCTTGAAGACTCAGCTGTCCAACAAAAGGTCCCAAAGATGATTTTCACTAAACAGCATTGAACAAAACTGTCATCCACAAATGACACAATATAGGGCTCTGAAGTCACAGAACTGCTCTTGTTAGAAAAGACCTTTAAGACCTGTGTTGGTTTGAGGCTAATTGGAATATTTTTAATGGAGAAAATTATATTATAGGCTGTGAAAAGAAAACAATGCTGATGTCTACTTCACTCACAGGCTTGCTGAGACGTATAAGAACAAGAACACAAAACATAGATAAGACACTCTCAGAGTCTGGTCTCTGCCTCTCTGGGAGCTTCTCTTCTCTCTGCCGAGTAACNCTGGGAGGGGGATTGTGTTTCTGTATTACCTTTAACTTGCATATTTCTGTAACTATTCCTGTCTGTTTTGTATAGATCTGCTTGTACATTGTGCTAAGCTGTAAATAGAGCTTCAGTCCTTAACTTCCATCTTGCTAAGTCTAGTCTGGGGGATTTTACAAAGTGTGGGGGGAAGGGAAACTCCCAAACCATCACAAGATCATTGAGTCTCTCCATTATGTAACTCTACGAAGGCTAGTTCTAAACCATGTCCCTCAGAATCACTTCTCTGCATCTTTTCCACACCTCCAGAGAAGGGATATCCACCAGCACTCTGGCCAGCCTGGGCCAGTGTTTCATCACCTTCATCATAGAAATTTTCTTCCTCCTTTCTAGGCTACATTTTCCTTTTTTAGTTCAATCCATCACCCCTTGTCCTGTCACAACAGGATCTGCTAAAAAGCCTGTCCCCAGCTTTCTGATTGGCCCCTTTAAGTCCTGGAAGCCCACCAGAAGCACTCCCTGGAGCCTTCCAGGTCAGCTTGCTTGGGGCTCTGAGCAACTGCTCTAGATGCAGATGCCCCTTCCAACCCAGACCGTTGTATGAGTCCATTATTAATGACCTTGTTCTCTGCACTTTCACAACTGGCACTTTTCTTTTTCAGTTTGATGTTTGCCCAGCATCTGACCTAATGGGACTCTGCCACCTACCATGGTGATCAATGAGTATTTGTGCAGTGATAGCAACAGGCCGTTAACTGCTTTCCCTTGACTCTGCTCCAGGAGAAGCTGTAGCAAGCTGTTCCTTTCTCCTTTTTGAAAGAAAGGAAAAACCATCCCACCTTCTCCTTCTTCTAATATATATATTTTTCATATTTTGCTGTGGTGTGTTCCAAATACCACTAGCTCTTGGCGGCTGAGAGAAAACATGGTGCTGCCAGAACTCTTTTCCTCTTATGTCTAGTTTCCATGTTTTTTCAGGGAAGGTCATGCCAAGCCCTCACTGCTATTGTCTTTTCAACAGGAGGGCTATGCCAATGCTTTTCCAGCCTTTCAAGGCCCTTTTACAGTGGGCTATGTCATGACGTTGCATCCTGTGCCCTCCCTCCTTATTTTCCGATGCTATTTTGCCAGAACCCTTTGCTGGAATTTCCAAACAAGTTATCCAATGGTCATTGCTCTGGGAGCCATCAAAGACTGCTCCTGCACAAGGAGGTTTTTACACTGAGAGGAAAAAAATAAGACATGGTGTCCACTATTTGCCCTTTCTGCATGCTAAGGGAAGAACAGGAGGCAAACCAGAAGCTGGCAATGGGCATGACATCCATGCTGCAAGACTTGATAAATTAGATAATCTACAGACTTGGAGAAGAGTCCTAAAATGCGCTGCCTAGAGCTCCTGCATGGGTAATGTTTGACCAGAGAGAGTAGTTCTTTTTCTAGTGGCCTGCACAAGAGTGGTGGCTGCAAGCGGTGCAGACATGAAGAGGGCAAAAGCAGCTGCGGCATACGGACAGGCTCCCTTCCTAGTGCTTGTCTAGGGAGGAGAAAATTACCCTTGAATTCCTCTTACCCGATCTGTAGCTGGATAGAAGTGCAGCAAGACAAGACAAGTTAATGATCTGGGGAGCATGGTGGAACCAAGAGGAAGAAGAGGAATGGGAGAAGGCAAAAAATGCAACAGATGTGCAAGAAAGTGAAAAATTAAATGTTTTTAGCTGTGAGATGGAGATAATGACAAGAAGGAGGTGGAAATAAGGATTTTGCCTTCTGCACTGGAGTATTTCCTCCACTGGAACATCTGGTAGATTTTCCTACTCTCCTCCTCATGATGAGAGCAAGATAAGACTGAAGGTAGCTTCTTTGGGCAGCCAACTCAGTGTGTACTAGTCCTGAGACCTGATGAAATCTGTTCCTGAGTTTTTATAAGAAGTGTTTTTGTCTGTCTGTTTGTCTGTTTTAGGGATGGTGGTGTTTATTTTTTATTAGTTAATTAGTATTATTTATTATGACTTATCTAAAATTCTTCACAAGCCTGCTGCACCTGCACCTCTCCTGATAATCAGTGGTTTTCCAAAGGCTCCTGGGAGGTCATATCTGCCTCCAACACCTGCTGAAGAAGAGTGTTGACACTCCAGGTGTCAGGATAAAGCTCTTGAAAATGTGAGTTTAGCCCAATCAAGGACTGAATGGACAATATTAAGAAGCTCTTACTTGTATGCAACTATACACATATTAAATATGTGCTAATGCCATATGCAAATCATTGTTGCTTTTATTCTTACTAATTACTTTCTATGGTGGACTTAAACTAGCAAAATGTTGTGATTTTGGGGGTGGTTGGTGCCAGGGAAGAAAAACTTGTTTATTACGCTAGAAATCTCCATGTTTTGGCAGCCTGTGCCTAAAGTTCTGTGTCAGTGAGCAGCTGCTGACACTGTATTATGTTGTCCTGATGATGCAGATTGTCCCTTTGCTCCCTAAGGAGTCAACTGTGCCTTGCTTAGCGCTGCAGTAGCCAAGGAGAAAGCTCCCAGAAATGTTCCACCACCAGTAAGTGGGTTCATGTTGGAAAGAGAGAAGCCATGGACTGAGAGAGAAGATAAAAGAAATTCCAGGGTTTGAGGGAAGCTTTAGAAGACAAAAAGAGCTGGTTTTTATTTTTTTTTTTTTAATTTTGCAGGCTGGTGTCACTGCCTCTTCTGGGTCGGAGAACCCTATAAGGGACAGTTGGAATAGGAGAAGGGGACATCTGACACCTTCTCTGCATGTCAGCTCATCCTGCTCTGGGGTGGCTTGTGGATTCAGGCTCTCCCTTTTCTAGGAACGAGCTGGGTCATGAGCACTCAGCAGGCTAAAGTTAGGTGGCATGAACCCTGACCTTAGTCTCATGGCCCCACTGTCTCCATCCCGTTAAGCGAGGATGGGAACCTGCCCTTCTCTTGTTGCGCTGCTTGGACCTTGCAAGGCTCCCACACAGCAGCAACTGCAAGCTCCAGAAGTACCTTCCACAGGAGATTCTGCAAACTCACAGGAGATTTCTTAGCAACAGCAGCTCTTTCCACTTCTCCAAGGACCTCAGCTTGAAACCAAACTAATGTCTACGTGAGGGCAGTAGACTTCTTTGTATCCATTTCACTTTCTGGTAAGCTGAGAAGCGGGAGAAGCCTCAGATGAACCTTGCTGGCCTTAGATGAACCTCAGTCAACTTTTCTTCCCATCCCATGTGCTCTGACTATGTACTCGCCTCCTTCTCGAGGCCCCATCTCTCTGTATCCCACTAGCTTCCCTCCTTGATAGTCTCCAGATCCACAGCTTTACTTTGGCAGCAGAGGGCACTGCCCCCTTCTTAATTTTCCAGGCTCATCCCCCTCTCTCAGGCTCCTCCGAGGGCTTCAATTAGGATCTGGATAAGTGGTGCTGTCTGTCTGCAGGCTCCTGAGAGTTTGATTTGTCTTGGCTCCCAGCTCTGACATGCCTGGGAAGGGCAAGGAAAGGAAATGGGTGGGAGCTCCCATCTAACCACGAATTTGTCCTCCCCCCCCCCCC
>VWYK01019507.1:1940-83524 GCA_013399775.1 Semnornis frantzii | reverse complement strand
AAAAAAAAGAAAGAAAGAAAGATGTGAACAGGATAGAAAGTGTCCAGAGAAGGGTCACGAGAATGATCAGAGGACTGGAAGACCTGCTGGAACTAGGTTTGTTCAACCTTGAGAAGAGAAAACTCAGGGGAGACCTTATTACTATGTACCAGTACATGCAGGGTGGTGACTCTCTTTTTACAAGGAGTCCTGTGGAACAAACAAGGGGAAATAGGTACAAGTTTCTCTTGAGTAGATTCCAATCGGACTCCAGAAGAAAATGTTCCACAATGAGAACTGTTAGACATTGGAATCATCTCCCAAGGGAAGCAGTAGATTGCCCTGCATTGGTCAGTTTTAAGACTCAGCTTGACAAGGTGCCAGGCCCTCTCATTAGGAAGGTTGAACCAGATGATCCTGAGGGTCCCTTCCAACATGGCATTCTGTAAATATGCCCCTTCAAATCACTGCCACACAGATACTCCCCGACCCACTGCACTCCTGCCCAGTGTTTGTGGCAAGCATCAGTGATTCCTAGAGCAGTCATGTGCAACATCTGTTGCAGGCACCTACTTGTGTGGCACAGCTAGACAGAGAAAAGTGTTTTCTTCTGGCTAAAAATACTTCCTTCCCCTCTCTAAAATGACAAAAGTATAACTTTGCCTGGCCTGTTTTTCACCCTTACTCATTCTGAGGAAATTGTGCAAAATTGACACTTAATTTCCAGGTGCTGTTGCTTAGCTTCCTGAATTATTAATGAGTGTAATAATTATCTCTTTTCGTCACGTGGGGCAGAGAATAGATGCAAAGATTACAATCACATCACCACCCTCATATCTGAGCATGTTTTATGGTATCAGAAGTTCCCTCTACCAGTTTCAAGCAATAAGCTTGAATTTTATATTATGGTCTAATGATATATTCTGCTGATCTACACTTATTATATCAGCAGTGGAGAGCATAAAATGCACAGAGGAAATGTGAACCAACGTTAGGGATGTCTGACTTGTTTTCTGTGTTCAGGAGTGTTGTCAGGAGGAGCCAGAAGCCTTCAGTGGTTAAGGTGCACTCTGTGCTGGTTCTGTCAAGGAACTGCTGAGTAGCAGGAGAACTTCAGACCTCTTGAAAATGTTCAGAATTACTTCAAGAGTGAAAACAAGAGATATTTCCATACCACAGTATCTACTGTGCCTGTACCAACAGGGCTATATCAGAAGGGCTTCTTATTAGCAACACTGCCCACAAGAAGAACTTTTCTGCCAAATCAGCTGACCTCCTGGCTGGGCTGACTGAAGATGTTCTGCTTCATGGTTCTCCATCAGCATCTGTCAGCTGGGAGTTACCACCCTGCAGCTGGGCCAACAAAAGAAATCTTGTGAGCATGCATGCTCTCATGCTCTGGGTAAAGCAGGGTAAGTTAGCACTAACCACTTTCATCAGCACTTTAAATCTCCATAGACCTTGCCTGAAGTGGGCTAGGACAGTCTCTTCTGTCTGTATATAAACGGGCTGCAGCCTCCAGAAGAAGAGCAGTAACAAACCACAAGAGGATGACAAGGTCTTCTGTGGTCACACTTGTTTACAGTGTCCCAAGCAACAGTAATCCAGGCAATCAAGCACATGCTGGTCAACACCTGGAACCTTTCCTAGCACAGCTGTGTCAGCAGACCTTTGTAGTGCTAGAGCCTGAAGCCACAACTTCTGCACAATTCAGCTAAGGACATCTTTGCTCTCAGAGCTGTGAGGCATGGAGATGTTCAGCCATCATAACTAAATCCAGCAAGAATAGTTAAATGGAACTCCTGCCCACCAGGATTCACATATTGGGAAGCTCTAGCATTATAAGCTGCTTGTCTGGGTGGGGATTTGTGCCATGCACAGAGCGAGACACAGCTTACTATGTTGCTTTTGCTGTGCACCACCCACCCTCCAGGGGAGAGCAATGAGGGCAGGCGGGGCCAGAAAGCTCTTAAATTGCCATCGCCCAAACGGCCACACTGGGCTGTGGTCTGAGCCAGCTGTGGGAAAACAGGGCAGTGAGCAAAACACTGAGAGGAGTAAATCAATGAGATAAGGAGAGTCTGGTTGCAGGTGGAAAACAGGGAATTGGAGCCCAACTAAGCAGAATGGGACAAAGAACAAGTAATGAGCACCAAGTGAGCTGGAGAACTGCTTGTGCCCTCCTGCTGCCCTGCCCATCTGCTTGAAATTTGCTTTCAAAGCAAGTCCTATTTTCCTTGGGTCTGTCCTGATCCGAGCCCCCATCTTGTCCTTTATGGATCCAGTGCTGTCACTCAAAATCATTTAGAGCAGAAAAAATAAACTGAGAAACAAAACTTTTTTGTTTAGCAAACACATTCTTCACCCTGCTAAATTTCTTTCAGCTGTGTTTTCCCTTCACTTATTCAGGTCAGAGCCTTCTGGCTGGTTTATTACAGGCCATTTCAAGACGATTTTATATGACTCTCTGACTGCCCTACAAATTCACAAGTCCTGGCTGTCTGACTGACATTTAAGTCCAAACAACTACATACCGTTGGACAACCCCCACCCCCCATGAAATACATTCACTGATCTCCCCCTCCAGAAGAATGAGGTCATCAGTATAATGAGCTCTCCAAAGCGATGTGTAAACAGCCTGATTCACAATTTTTCTCTACGGAAGTTGTGGAAGGAGCAGCTTGAACAAGAAGGGCTTCAGCTCCACCCAGTGGCACTGAGAAGATTTCCAAACCGTTCCTCTGCCCATGCTCTGGGTACCTGGTAGCCCGCAGGTAGCAACACTTGTTTTTTGAGCTGAGGCACTATAGACGTCTGTTTGGCCACTGCTGTCTTACAGCCTGAGCTGTTACAGGTCAGAGGAGTGTGGTTCCTTTAGCAGCCTGTGCCTTCAAAACCTGGGAATTAATCATTGGCCTGATGATGTGCATCAGCCATTGCCATCTCCTTCAGCATTTGGACCATTTCCTTCCAATAACCAGCTGGCTGGGCACAACACCATGACCTCCTCTCCCTGCAGTGATTTTGGTAACAACTCCTCTTTTCTAACTCCTATACCTGCCTTTTCAGCATGTTTGGGTGTTGGTTTTTGTTTGGTTTGGTTTTTTTTTCTGTTTGTCTGATGAGGCACCACATTCTGATGTAATTCTTGAAACTGCTTTTAGAATTGGGGGTGTTTTTCAGGAAGGGTTTTCTTGTATTAAGTATTCAAGACCAGAAGGGCTCTGAAATGAACTTGACAGTTTGAATGACAAGGATTTGAGGAAATTCAAAGCCAGCTCTAGCTCTTTTGGCTGGCCAGTAATTAAATAGTTCACAGCTGACCTAATTAATGCTCAAATACACATCAGCAGCTCTCAGGCTCCAAGGCATGAATTTGTGACAAGTGAGGGTCAGGCAGGAACCATTACCTCACCCATCCTGACAAACCCCTCGGTATCACCACCAGCTAGATGCGTTCTGGTGGATTTTTGGGTGGCACTGAAACTCCACCTTGTGACTCTCTGGGCAGCAGCTGCTGGATTAGGTGGACTCAAGTCCTGTGTACAGCTGTAAAACATTAGAAACTTTTTTTTTTCCTACTTCTCATCACTGTTCCTGTCCTTCCTGCCTGCCCCAGGTGCTCTTTCTTAACTATTTGGAAGGCGTGTCTGCCTTTTTACCTCTTTATTATCCACATGTCAGTATCATTACTGTGGTTATATTTACATTTCAAAGTGTAGAGCCTGTAGCACTTGAGTTCGGAGACTGTAATTAGATGCAGTGCCTTATTCTTAGCTAAGCACTCCAAAACATATGCAAAAATCTGAGATGTATTTTAAACCAATGTGTGCTGCATGTAAGCAAAACTGTTTGTTTTTCTTCCTGTCTGAAAAGTTTCCAAACCTCTTCACTTTGAGCCTGCCCTGTATGCTTTCTCTCTCACCTCCGTACAGAGGCCCAAATTTATTTTCTTTTTTACTGAAAAAAAAAAAAAAAATCAGCTAGGTTTTGTTCTCCCACGCAAAATCCAACTTGCAGAACCAGTATTTCACAGCATTTTAATAGCAGCTATTTAATATTTCGGCTCACCGGGGACAAAAACCAGATAAAGCAGGGTTTATGTGCAGTAGCAATTTGTACAACACATTGAGTAAATGCACTGTTGTGGTTTTACTTAGAGGGGAACAGGAAGGAGCCAGTACAGGTCATATTCAAGCATATGCATCTCGTCAGTCTACAAAGTGGCAGAAAGGTGGAGGAAAGGTGAGTTGTGCAGGACAGGAGAAATGAGGCCTCCTGAGACTAAAAGAGAAGGTTGTGCTCCAGCGGCAGCTGTGGTCCTCCATCCCCACACTGCTTCTGCTACCAGAAACCCCACAGGGAACAGGCAGCCCTGCCTTGATTTTGAAATCAGTGAGCATTTTATCATCAAATTCCAATTTTGACCCCTTGCTAGCACAGACCTGTAATGCCAAGGGAGTTTAGGAACCCTGTGGTTCAAAATAACACTCGATCGTCTGAGAAGTCCATTCTTTTTGCCCAAGCAGCTTAACTTCTGCAGCTCTTAACCTTGCACCGAAGCCCTGCTGTGTGACACCGTGCTGCCAGTACTGCCTCCTGCAAGCTGCTTTGATTTCTAACAGCTACATTCACATATGCAGTGAAGCCAGCAGAGTTAGCTTAGGTGAACATTTCCTGGGCACTTTGGTACCTCTTCTTCTGAACCTTTGCCTCAGCTGAAGCCAGTAACCAGCTGCATGGGTGTGACTACCAACACCTCACCAAACAGGGCAGCTGGGCAAGTTGCTGCTAGAATACTGCTTGGGGGAATCAAATGTGTGCCTCCTCACTGATCTCTCCCTTCTGCTTAATTTAGAGGGGCAGCATCCCTAATCCTAACCATTCTCTACAGGTACCCATCAGGTTGGTGGTAAATTAAAATCCACATCACTTTCTGCATGTTAATCTGGTGCCTCAAGTGCACAAGGGTGAAAGCAGCAGCAGCTCCGATGAAATGTAACCCTTTTCTCCCTCAGTCTGTGCTTATCTGCCTAACTTTTGAGTAGCGCTATTAGTGGGTTAGGAGATTCTTGTTCCTTTCGAGTATTTTTATAGTGCTGGAATTCTATTTTTTGGAAGGTTGTTTTGGTGTGTGTCCGCCCCCTAACACTGTGTAGAGAAAACAAAACCTGTAAGAGACAGGGCAGGCAAATTTCCAGGAAAAGGGATTCTCTTTACAGCCAGAACAGTTATTATTGCAGTTTTCCCTTTTCTATGCCATACAGCAAAGACAGAAGGTGAGTGTTTTCATTTTTGTCCTTCCATCACCAGCACGAGCTCCTTGTTTCTGCCCTTTGATTAAACCTTGGCCAAACACAGTCTAATGACACAGCTCCAAATATTCCTTTAACACTCAGGAGAACTTTCAGGGAGAAAACCCATACTCAAGCCCCCTCACCTGCCCATGAGGACCGAGCCCACGGTTCATATTTCACTTAAATTCTATCAGGTAGATTAAACCCCAGACAGAAACAAGCATCAAGCTGCCAAGCAGATTACTGGTAGATCACAAGCAGCAATCAAGGGAGAAAGCCTCTGGATTCCACCAAAGTCGGCAGTAAAGCTGAGGGGCAGAAATGCTTTGATATTTTCCTGAAACATTAACCTTCAAATGTAATTACTGCAGGCACTGAGATTGCACCTGAAGGCTGCATTGTTGGGGAGAATGGCTGTAACAGGGGCCTGCAGGCAGAAACGTGGCAGGTAAACAGCATTAATGTCTGTGCAGAGATAATGGGATACAGGTCAGAGCCTCAAACCTTTAGCTTTAGGGGCTGGAAGTGCTGTTACTAACAGGAGATTGCTGCTGCTTTCCCCGTATCAGCAAAGGTGATGGTGACTTGCTTGACATTTCATGAACGGTCATCTTTGAAAACAGACACTACTGAAGCATAATGAACTGGATAGGGAAGCATAAAACTGCTGCTGTCCCCACTAAAATCTCCTATATGAGGAAAGGTTAAGAGAAGTGGGTTTGTTTAGCCTTGAGAAGAGAAGGTTTAAGGGAGACGGTATTACACAGATTCACAGATTGTACTGGGTTGGAAGGGATCCTCAAAGGTCATCTTGTCCAACCCTTCTGCAGTGAGCAGGGACACCTCCAACTAGATCAGGCCATCCAGGGCCACACTGAGTCTGACCTTGAATGTCTCAGACAAATCCCTGGGCAACCTGTTCCGGTATTTTACCATTCTCATAATAAAGAACTTCCTCCTGATGTCCAACCTAAATCTACCCTGCTTCAGTTTCAAACCATTGCCTCTCATCCAATCACTACATGGACATAAAGGGTGGCTACTGAGAGGATGTAGACTCCCTTTTAACAAGTGTCACATGGACAAGACAAGGGACAATGAGTACAAGTTACTGCTGGGGAGGTTCTGATTGGACTCCAGAAGAAAATGTTTCACCATGAGACCAATGAGAGATTAGAATCATCTCCCAATGGAAGCAGTGGATTCCCCTACACTGGACAGCTTCATGGGATGCTGGGCCATCTCCTTTCAACTACACTATCACCTAGAATGGTTGGGCCTGGGGTTTTTTCCAACCTGGCATTCTGTTATTCTGTGAAACCATTTTAATATTGGGGAAAAAAAAACCCAAAAATCCAAAACAACCTAGGTTTACTCTGAACTGTTAAACATCTATATTCTACCTTGAGATCCAAGACCAAAGGAAGAGATGTCTCAGTCTTTGCAAGATTTTCAGTCCTATTTCACGGATCTGTGAGTTAAAGAAGAGCCAAAAGATAAGCATCCAAAATCTTGTTTGGTTGCATGGTGCCTCTCTCCTGCCTGCATCACTGAGATTTTGTGCTGCTTCTTTGGAAAATGCAACACAGGAAGGGCAAAACAGGACAATGGAAGCTAAAAATCGGCTTTGGGTGGCTCTGATTGCTGCACCACTGCATTATTCAGTGGGATGCCCTACCCATGCTTCTAGATGTTTTGGGTCAATACCAAAGCCTAAGAGATTTCTTCCTCTTTAAGTGTCTAGGGTAAAGAGATCTATTTAAATTCCCTGCACTTCACTGCTTAGCCTGACCTTTAAAATGTCTACATCAGCTCAAAAGTGTGCAGAAAGGTGTATGCAAATATAAAAGACATAATTGTTAAAGCTCACATTTCAGGGAATGCAAGTAAAGGAGGAGTGGAAGTGAGCCAGGTCTGTTTGGGGTGTGAACTAGAAATTCCCAGTGTTGGCAGGCACAGAGTACAGAAACGGTACAGAACAGTGAACTGCTGGGGTGCTTCTTGGCCTTCCACCTTTCTCTCTCCTGGAAAAGTTTTGGGGATATGTCAGGGATGAGGAGCCCTGGCCCATACCACTAAAAAGTCACAACTCAGATCCATCCAATGGGATGTGCTCTGTGATTCTGTGATCATCTCTTCCCCAGCCTCCTCTATCATTCGAATCAGTTTTTAAATAGAAGGGAAGAATCAGGATTGTAGGGTTTTTTGCCTCTATTTCACTAGCACAAGCTCTTTATTTTTCGTCTTGGATTACACCTTTGGCCAAATACAGCCTGATGACACAGCTCCAAATACTTCTTTAATGCTCAGGAGAACTTTCAGGGAGAAAAAGACATTTGGAGCCCCTCACCTTCCCACAAGGACTAAAACTTCAGCTCTACCAGGTAGATTAGACTTAAGGAAGAAACAAGCATCAAGCAACTAGTGCTGGTGATTTCTGATCTGCTAGAAGGGAAGATGGAGCTTGGGCCCAGCCTTTGCTCCCAGCTGACAACAGTCCCACTATGCCATTGGGAATTTGCTGCTCTTCCCATTATCTTTATATAGAAGGCCAGGCCATGAGGCTGCCGTACTCCATGTAGGACAAGGAGAGCTGGGAGACACCAGAGCACTACCTCTGAAATGCCTTGGGCCAGGCCACAGGGTCTGACAGAAAGGGACTTCAGCTGATAGCTGGGATGTCTGAGGACATAGCTGCTGCACTGGCCAAATAAAAGTGTCAGGGGATACCTCAGCAGGCCACATTGCCTCCTCAAGTTCCTGCCACCGTAAAACAGGAGCAGTGCGAGCAGCTAAAGCTCCTTCCTTAATTAACTGCTCGACACATTGTTTTAGAAAGAGGAAGACTATGAGCACACAGAACTGCTTTTAGTGTTCCAGAGATGACAGGACAAACCCAGCTTTCTGCAGTACCCCACTGAACCAAGCACAAAGGATTCCTGCTCTCGTCAGCCAAGGCTGCGTGTTCGGGGCTGCCAGGGCAGTGTAGTATTGCTCTGGATTTGCTTACGTCACCTCAGCAGTCTGCGTGCTCTGGTGACTATGATAATTTTGTGCTTTAATACCACTAATGCTTCAGTTGGAGCTGAGCTCAGGGGATTTTATAGCACTATTTTTGTCTGCCTTCATCTCTGTGGGGGGCTCCTCTGGCTCCGCAGCCCCACGCTTGACAAGAGAGGCAGCACCAGGAAAGAGTGACTTAGGCAGGGTTATGGTCTAGTGGTGACCTGGCAGTGCTGGGTTAATGCTTGGACTTGGTGATCTTAAAGGTCTCTTCTAAGCAAAACGATTCTATGTCTTAGCTCGTTTCTCACCTCCACAATTTGCAGCATACAATCACAAAAAGCTTTGCCTCTGTTTTGGTCTTGTGTCCCCAGCAAACTGGGTGTCGCAGAGTGGGAGTAAATATGCCAAATTCCCAAGTGGATGTCATTGCCTCGTAGCTTAGTGTAAAGTAAAGGTAAGCCTCACAAAGCCTCTACTGGAAACATGCTGTTAAAATCCTCAGCTGTAAATAAACAGCCTTCTTTCAGGACTGGATTCATCCTTCTTGCCTAGCACACATATTGGATGGAGCTGCATAGGCTGCTGATCTTCACAGGATCCTGCATTCTTTGAACTGAAAAGTGCAGATGACATTCCCAGGACAATTAGCAGCCTCCAAAATGGTGCCTGAGGTAGCACCAAAACTGAGTTTCTTCTTCAGCCCTGTTTGCAGTGAGCCAATAACGCAGCCCATGTGCCTGCACAGTTCATTCTCCTCAGGATTTCTGATGGCTTGTTGCACATGGCAGAAATTAAAGTATCTGATATGGGAGCAAATTTCCCTGTCTGCAAAGGCGATGTAAACTGCACAGTGCTCCCCTGGCTCCCCCCGTATGGTTTGTGTGCATGCAGAGCAGCCTCACTGCACCTCCTGCTTGGCTACCTGAGAGGTTAGGTGGGATTCAATCACACATTTCCAAGTGGAGAATCATTCATTATGGAATCTAGAATTGTTTTGGTTGGGAAAGACCTTTACGATCACTGAGTCCAGCCATTACCTAACTCTACCAAGCCTCATGCTGAACCATGTTGCTCAGCACCACATCTCTGTGTCTTTTAAACATCTCCAAGAATTGGGATTCAACCACCTCCCTGGGCAGCTTGTTCCAGTGTTTGAGTGAGGGAGTTTCTCCTAACATCCAAACTAAACCTCCCATGGTGCAACTTGAGGCCATTTCCTCTTGTCATATCACTTGCTACTTGAAAGAAGAGACTGATATCCACCTCACTCCAACTTCCTTTCAGGCAGCTGTAGAGTGTGAGAAGGTCTTCCCTCAGCCTCCTTTTCTCCAGGCTAAACAACTCCAGTTCCCTCAGCTGCCCCTCATAATATCTGTTCTTCAGACCCTTCATCAGCTTCACTGCCTTTCCTTATCAGTTCCAAACCCAACCACAATACTCTGACTGCATGCACATTCAATAGTTTTCTCCCTTTACTCCCATCTGAACTGTTTTTTTGTTTGTTTTTATCACAGTCCTTTCAGTTAATTTTGCAAGACATTCTGGTCCTCCCATGTTTAAAGGCGGCTCCCAGATCTGCATCTCAAGCATTCTTGTTAACCTATCTGTGCTGTTCATCCTGAGATCGAAATAAATGCTGAACAAGACCTCAGGACTGCAGTTCATGACAATCTGCCACCCTGCTTTTCACTCTGGTAGCAGTCTCCTGATCTCCATTTTAAGCAGTAGCTTTCCATGCGTTATCTGACATTTGTCCAAAGCTCAAGTAGCCAGACCTGCTACACATCCCTTGTGGGGAAAACCTCAGCTTCTGAGCCAGAGACATTTCCCTTCATTCACAGCAACATGTGGTGCTTTACTCATAGTCTGGATGTTTGATCTTGTTTGCTGGGCTGCAAACCTGACATAGGAAGTAGGTTACGTGGTGAACAACCTTCAGAAATACGGTGTGTGGAGGCTGCAGACACAAGTATCACCTCTTCTACCTCCCAATTCTTGGATGTTTCTCTTAGAGTTCCAGAGTGATGGCCCTAAGGACCCAACAGATGAGGTAGGCTTTCTCAAAGCAAAAGAGGAAGACTTTGAATTGATCATCAGTCTGTTTATGTGGATCCTTCACATTAGTTTCTCAGTTGCTGAGGTGTGGCAGCCTTGGCTTGGTCAGTCAAAGCAAAGAGGAAGTCAGTATAGGGCAAGAGTTAATTAAAAGAGAAGGAAAACCCAAACATATAGCCCAGTATTTACAAGGCATTACAGAAAGAACTGAAAGGCAACCCCTAATTCTTTGTGTAACAGCTGTGTGAGGGCTGAAGGGGAAAGGGGTAGGAGCAGCAGTTGTCCATGCTGCACCATAAGGACAAGCTTCTGTGTGGAAGGCTGCAGCAGCCACAACTTACCAGAGCTGTAGGATGACAGCAGGATCTAGGTGTACGCCTTGGAGGACAACTTCTGCAGTAGCAGCAAGAAAGCAGACAGGGTAAAATGTGCTGCTGCCACACTCGTAGGTCAGCTCTTCATCCCCAGCAAGCATCCCTGGGAGGCACTGCACCATCCAGAAGACCATCCAAACAGATGTTTTGAAGCTTACTCAAAATTACTCCTCATGAGGCAGAGATTATAGATTGCTGCTGTTTCCCCTGCAGCACTACAGTGTTTTATTGCATTTGGTTTCTGGGCTTTGAGATTGGGAAGATCTTCTGCAAGCATCACTTTGCCTCATCACCCAACAGCAAGAAAATCTTTCTCCCTCATGTACCCACTCTGCAGTTTTGTCTAGGAGATACAGTAGCAAGTTTAATCTGTGCACAGAGGCACTGCTGGGAAGCTCTTTTTGGATCTTTTTCCTCAACAGGTTCATACAGTTCCTATTGGGGTAGTGATAGGACTAGGGGGAACGGAGCAAAACTAGAAGTGGGTAGATTCAGATTGGATGTTAGGAAGTTCTTCACTGTGAGGGCAGTGACACGCTAGAACAGGTTGCCCAGGGTGTGATGGAGGCCCCGTCCCTGGAGGACTTTAAGACCAGGCTGGATGGGGGTCTGAGCAACCTGATCTAGTGTGAGGTGTCCCTGCCCATGGCAGGGGGGTTGGAACTGAATGATCTCTGAGGTTCTCTCCAGCCCCAACAATTCTGTGAGTTTGTTCATGGTTGTCCTTGTTTCTAGGCTATCTAGTCAAACGTCATGCAAGATCTGGAGAGTGGAAGTTAAGTAGAAGCAGAGAGGTGGGAAAAAAAGAGGTCAGTTTGAATCTTGGGTATCTACTGATTCCTAAACAGCCCAAGGTCAGTGAATGGAAACCACAGCATTACATAGTGGCTGTCTGACAGCCCAGGAGCAACCCTTCCCACAAGTTCCTACTGGATGGACTTTGCCTATGCAAATGCCTGCTGCTGCTGTAGGCTGCTATGCTCTCTGCAAGAGACAGGATTGAAATGCCCTCTAACGCTCAGCATGGTTTGTCCAACTCATCATCCCTGCTGATAGGAGGAAAGGCTGTGATTATTGCTGTGCTTGCACTCCTCGTTGTAAGCTATTTACATCAGCAGGGCATTACTACACAGCTATTAATCATTAGCTAATTTTTGCTAGTAAATATCACTCCTGTAAAAGAGAAGCATTTCGGATGAGTCTGAGGGTGGGTAGGAGAAATTTGTTACTTAGCTAGTCAGCATCTGCTTTGTCCTCTGTGTTTGTGTTCCTTGTACTTCAGCAGGACATAAATTAGAGGGCAGCATGTGTGGGAAGTCTACGTGGATTTTGTCACAGTGACAAGCTTGGCTGTGGTCACAGGGAGGATGGAGTGAGTTAGCAGGGATGGCCTAAGGCTTTCAGGAGAGACAAGCATTTTACTGACAGCAAGTCAAAGATGGGCTTTTTGAATTGCAAATGCTACCCCTGAACCAGTGTGCTGATAAGGTTGTAGCTCTCCTAGCATCTGTGCAAGAGTATTGGCCCCAGACACTCAGCACTCTTGTTTTGCAGGCAGATAAGAGAGCAGTGGCTAAAGGAACACTTGTAGCAATGAGCCTGCTCCTGCCATGCATGCACAGAATTCATTTATCACCTTCATTCCAGGCTCTTTCTAGTAGGGACCTGCCTGATAGCTGTGGCCCTTGTAAGCCAAAACATGCAGCGGGAACCTGGAGAAAGGGGAAATGAATGGCTACACAGCCTGCTGCCAGTGTGCTATGTGCCCAGGCAGCCACTCACACCTGTGTGAGAGAGGCTAAAGGGAAATGAAAAGCTTGCAAGCTACACATGGCGCCTTGACAATGCAAATGCCAGTCCTCACATGGAGTAACTACGGCTCGGTTGAAATAATAACTCCAAAACTCCTGACTCACCAAATTTTCTCCCTCCAGCTTTGCTGCAGTGACCTTTCCCATGAGGAAGGCAGCCAGCTTGCCACAAACTGGGCTGGGGCCAGTTGTGAGTTGAGCAGATTCCACATTGCTGGATTCCTCCACATTCATTATCAGCTGATGCAAGGCCTTTGGGCTGGGCTTGTTCTGACAATGCATATCCCAGCTTTGACTCAAGTCAGCTGCAAATCTTGTACTGGAAGGTATAAAAACTTCATTGTCAATAGAAATTTCCAAACTATTTAACTACATCCTGCTCTCTGTTTGTGGGGTCAGCACCTAAAGTACTGATAGGCTGACACCCCAAAGACTCTGGGGCAATAAAGGCTCTTTTACCTTATGCCAAGTGGCGCAATGAACACATCTGAGCCAAAAGCTGCTTTTATTGATTAGGATCAGGAGGAAGCATGGCTAGCATTTATTTCCCCAGCCTGGAAGGGCATGTGTTGTTGGGGAGCATGAGCAGAACACATATAGCACAGGCCTGTCCCAGTTAGAGAGAACAAGGCTGTATCAGCATCACCCTGCATCTGCACAGAAAGCTGTGATATAGGAAAGTTGTGTATAGCAAAATCACCAAGGGAACTCCTGTCCAAGTCTTATTCTCCAAAATAGTTAGACTGAAATTGGCCAAACACTCAGAGTCTAAAGACACTGAAAGCCATGAAGATGATCAGAGGGCTGGAGCACCTCTCCTATGGGGACAGGCTGAGAGAGGTGGGGCTGTTCAACCTGGAAAAGAGAAGGCTCCAGGGACACCTTATAGCAGCCTTCCAGTACTCAAAGGAGGCCTGCAAGAAAGCTGGGGAGGAACTTTTTACAAGGGTGTGTTGTTATAGGACAAGTAGGAATGGACTGAAGCTTGGGGAGTGGAGATTTAGACTGGCTAGTAGAAATAAATTCTTTACAGTGAGAGTGGTCAAAGACTGGATCAGGTTGCCCTTGAGATTGGACGTGGCCTGGAGCAACCTGATCTAGTGGAAGGTGTTCCTGCCCATGGGAGTGGGGGGAGTGGAACTAGATGATCTTTAAGGTCCCTTTCACCCCAAACTATTCCATGATTTTATGACTAGCCAAGCTCATTACCAAGGGGAGGACCAGTCTGAGTAGTCCCATGGGCACAGTCTTACCATGATGAGGGTGATGATCATCATCATCTTTTGTCTTTGAACGCAAGAGCTGCTCCCTGGGGCAAATAGCCACCCTCAATGTGAGGAGCTTGCCCATAGCTGCTGCTGCAGGCAGTGTGAAGGTCCCCAGATGATGTGACACAGATGTTCCTGTCAGCTCATTTCTACTCCACAAACGGCTCTTCCTTCTTCACCCAGTTCCTTTACTGCTCTCAGCATCTCTGTGGCTCACTGTAGCTTCTTGCTGCAGATGTAAGCAGATGAAGAGTGTGGCATGTGGTAGGGAAGCAGCTGATGCCCACCCCGCTCTGCCAAAGCAGCTCATTCCTGACTCATGGCACTGCAGCCAAGGAACAGCAGCTGTGCTGGCCACTGAGGCTGGGTGACACAAATGTCTGTGTAAGACAGGTCTGTGACTGCCACCCACCTTCTTTTGGGAACGGCTGGCATCTGCCTGCAGGGATAATGGGATCATGTTAGTAGTGTTGAATGGCACTCGAAAAGCCACCATTGGCACTAGAAATGGCTCTTTTCACACAGGATTTCTGATCTATAAGGTAACTGCTGCCTGCTCTCCCAGCAGCCAACATCCAGCTTCAGTCTTTAACCAGAACAGGAAGTGCTTTGCATACAGGTGGGAGCAGTAACGCCTGCCATGCTAAGCTGCCATGCTAAGCTAACTCTCCAGGGGACAGTCATCGCAGCAAAAAAACCCAATCTAGCCCTTCAGGAACATTCCCTAGCAGCTGTTGGACAACCAGCACTTGGCAGAAGCCTCAGCAAAGCACGTCAGCTGTGAGTGAACAGAGCACTACTGTGCACGCAGCAGGGAACTGCGAGACGCATCGGCCACACTGCCTCCCAGCTTTTCCCATCTTTCCCTTTCAGGGACGTGGCATATACCAGCATCACACTTGTCAAGTCAGCAGTGGAGGCAGATAGACTTTCCTTTTTAAGCTCCCTGTTTTGCCAAAGCCACAATCTGGAAGCTGCCTGCAGGGAATGTATTTCCTTCATGAAAAAAAAAAACAAACCCAAACGCAAACCCATGACACAAAATATGTTCTTGAGGGAGCTGCCATCTCTCTGCCCTTCAGTCAACCCCAGGGGAGGTGCTGCAGATTTTAGCAGCTTTTTAGCCTCAATACTTACTGTAGCAATGACTCTGTAAATGCACTCAAGTACAGCAGAGATTCTGGCGTAGCAGGAAGCTACCAGAGAAAAATCTGAAAGATGGTGATCCGCTTAATCCCAGTTATGGGTCTTGGTCAGGCCCAAGTTTTTCAGTAATTCCTCATCCGATAATGTAAACCAAAATGTTGCAGTGGCTTTGGGTATTAAGAGGGGAAGTGAAATCAGTCCTCCTCATTCGTTGCCTTCCCACCAAGGAAGTCCTGTACAGAGCCCTCTGGACATGCTGAAGAAACTAGAGCACACAGAGAGATTACTGGGGCGCAAAGCTCCTCTGAAACACAGGCTGCCAGCACACCTCGGGGGGAAGGGACACACATGCTAGGCATGAACTTAAGGGCAATGCCTCGTATCAGAGGGGACATGTGCCCTCCTGCATTTTACAGAACCACAGAATTAATGAGGTTGGGAAAGACCTTCAAGATCATCAAGTCCAACCTATCACCCAACATTATCTAATCAACTAAACCATGGCACCAAGTGCCACACCCAGTCTCCTTTTAAACACTTCGAGGGATGGTGACTCCACCCCCTCCCCAGGCAGCCCATTTCAATGCCAATCACTCTTTCTCTGCCCAACTTCTTCCTAACATCCAGCCTGAACCTGCCCTGGCACAGCTTGAGACCGCGTCCCCTCATTCTGTCACTGGTTGCCTGGGAGAAGAGACCAACCCCGACCTCACTACGACCTCCTCTCAGGTAGTTGTAGAGAGCAGTGAGGTCCCCCCCTGGGCCGCCTCTTCTCCAGGCAGCTGATTTGGAGCTCACAGTCGATTCACTGACTGTACTGAGAACTGCAATCCCCTCAGCGCTGTTTCAAGAGCTTTAGAAAGCAGGTTTGCAGGGGATATTCTTAGTTAGTGTCCCCTGTAAGGATAGCTCCTCCCCACAGCCACCACTGGCTCTGCAGGAGGATGCTCAGCACAGCAGGCAGCTGCTGAGTGCACACAGTGGGTCAGGGGCTACCTGCCAGGGCAAGGCACAGGGGTGGCTGTGGCTCTGCCAGGGAAGGCAAAGGGAAACCAGCAGCCAGCAAACTGCTCTGCCCTCCTTCCCATACACCAGGCCCCAGGTGAGAGGCTGGCCCAAATGCTTATCTGTGATACCTCTGCACAAACATTTTCATGGAGACAAACTCACCCTCTCCAGATGGAAGCTGCTTCTGCAGCTGCTGTTTCCTGGCTGGGGATTAGTCAGTTGTTCTCCATCTTGTCAAGGGCTCAGAGAAGTGTCTTCACCTTGAGTGAGCTCTTGCCATGCTCATCACCACACTGTCTTCTTCTCTATGGAGTCTTGTTCAGTCTCCTCTTTTCTGCATTTCCTGTGAAGACAGGCTGAGAGAGTTGGGACTGTTCAGCCTGGAGAAGAGAAGGCTCCAAGAAGACTTTATCACAGCCTTCTGCTATTTGAAGAGGCCTTAAGGAGGCTTCAAGAGGAACTTTTTGCAAAGGCATGGAGTGGCAGGATGAGAGGCGATGGCTTCAAAGTGGAAGAAGCAAGATTCAGATTAGAAATTAGGAAAAAATTCTTCATTGTAAGAGTGGTGAGGCACTGGAACAGGTTGCCCAGAGAAGCTGTGGAGTCTCCAACACTGGAGGTATTCAAAGGTCTAGTAGAAGGTGCCCTTGTCCTATGGCAGGGGGCTGGAACTAGATGATCTTTAAGGCCTCTCCCTACCCAAACCTGTCTATGATGAGAGGAAGCTTTCCGTCTATCTTCCACCACAAAGAGGAGGTATGACATCAGAAGCAGCAGTGCTGGTGAGCCTCCAGCCAGCAGTTGCCACAGGTGGCAGGCTGCTGGAAGGCAACGATCTCCCAGGGAAATATTCACCACAGCTTCACTCTGACTTTCTTCTCCAGCAAGTGTAGCTGGCACTTCTAAACGCAAAGCCAGCACTTTTGCACAGAGGGCCAATTTTGTAAACCTTCTGGTGATGAACAAGTTACACACTGGAGTTGCAGGTAGTCCCAGGAGGGACTGTCCCCACAAGACACCACAGCTGTGTGGTGCTCTGCATTTGCTTGATTGCCTTCATTAGTATTTGTTTGCAAAAGTAGTGGAGACATAATTCTGAAAATGGATTTTCTCTCGGGAGACTCTGAAGAGGAGAATAAAAACAAGTTAATTTGGGGAGGCAAGGTGCAGCTCCCATTGACAAGGCAGCCACTCTTACAACAGTCATTCAGGCAGGGTCCAGCGTGGCACCTGCACGTTGTCTGATGTGAGCAGAGTGAAGGGAGAGAAGCAACAAAGAGTAGGGCTGAGTTGTTGCTCTTCCTCCTTCACTGCGTGCAGGACTTCTTGCCAAGCAAATCAGCAATCTTCTCAACATCTGTAATCTTCTGCAAATAGAAGCTTGGACAGTGGAGAAAAGGGTGCGATGTCATTCATCTCTGTGCTTTCCATTCTGTGTTAGATTCTGCCATCATTGTGTCATCCTTCACTCATGGTGGTGACATTTGTTATTTGCCCCACGTGATCTCCCTCTCTCCCCAAAAACTACACAACAGCCCTTAGGGCCACACTATCATGTGAATGCTGGAAGAAGCTGGAGGGCACAGGGAAGACCTATCCTGAGTGCCCTGCTTCTGGCAGCTACCCTGAACCTGCCGACATCAGGAACATTTTTCTTTATTTCAGCCAAGGCTGGGTGGAGATACTGAAAAACAGGCTCGGGTCCACAGAATTCCCATTTCCAGTGGCATCAGCAGGATGAGATATTCCCCTGGAGCTAAGTAAGGACAAGGTATCCATGCTCACTGCAGGAAGAACCGAGGGGCAGACAGGTTTCATGCCTACAACCAGGATATTTGATCTTTGTCTCACAGCAAAAAGCAGGAATTTAATACACCTTCTAGAGACTTGAGGATATTTAATCTGTGGGACCAGCAGAAAGGTGAAGGACAGCAACGTGAGATGGGTTGTAGTAAGAGCAAGGACTTTCTTCTCATTAGACTCATCTCTCAGCATAAGCAAATTGGGTATTCCATCTGCTAATGGATTTAGGCAGCAGCTGCTGCTTACTTAAAGCAGGCACGCAGAGAGGGAATCATTACAGGTTTAACACTTGCATCCTCTGGGCAGGAGGACTCTTGAGGGGAGCTTCTCCGAAGCAGTTTCCCAGCTGGAGTCGGTGAGCTGCAAGAACAGTGATGGCAGGCTCTGGAGCCTGCGCGTTTTGTCCAGGAGGCTAGGAACAGGAGAAGTTACACATTCACACAGAGGAGTCCAACGCAGTGGAAGAAGCACTTTCAAGCTGAACTTAGCATCCTCAGCAGGACAGGCCCCTAGAGCAGCCCAGACTCCCCACTTTTACCCCAGCATCCTCCCAACTGGCATTTGTGCAGTGCTGCTGCTCCACCTCACTTTCCTTTCTCTTGCTTCCCTCAGCACACCCTCCAGCTGCCTCCTCCTTCCCCCACCCCTGCTTTCTCCTGCCTCTCCCTCTCCTGCTCAGATTCCCCTCCCCAAACCACCACAGCAAACATGACACTGAGATGACTATGCCTGCCAGGTCTGCATCCTATCCCTCTTCCCATATACTTCTGCCTTGCTGTTCACACCTGGGTAGCTGGGCCTGCCCCCTCCCCTGGCGGTGCCAGGGAGGAGCAGGTGACTCTGCTGGGAACAGCCAGGACATGGGTGTGGGAATTTATGGATCCTCCTCCTCCGGAGATGCTGTTTGTTCTGCTCTCGTGCCTGCGAGCATCAGGCACCCATTGCTTGGGGTTCTGTGCAAACAAGCAGGAAGACAAATCTTGGCATGAAGGGCTCAGAGCTCAGGCAAGAACAAGGTAGAACATGCAGAGGACTTGAGTAGAACAAAGTGGAGGGCCAGGGTGGAGGCACAGGGTAGCAGCTAAATGTTTGCTGTGTGTATTCTGCAGGCTTCAAAGCTATGGAAAACTCATCACACGTAAGGAAAATAAAATGACTTTTAGCAAAACATGCCCTTGAGTGCAGATTTTACACTCAGTGAGTTCTGTAGGAAAGGTTTTCCCACTCCTCCCATAGCAGCTTTCATACACATATGAAGAATTAACATAAATTGTTGAGAATCCAGCATTTGATGTGGACCTGTCAGTAAACACTCCTCTGTAGCTCCATGGCTCAAACACTGTGGCTTTGGGCTGGTGCAGGAGCTCTTGGGAAACAGAAATTGACTGCACTGCTGGGCTGCGGCAGAATAAGCATATTAATTGATCAAGGTAACTTTTTTACCCACTGACGGTGTTGTTATTACCACCACCTCCCATGCCTAGAAGCAGCAGCAGAGAACAATTCTCCGTGTCTCCACAGCTTGTCGCTCTCTCACTCCACAACTTCAGATACTTCCCAGCAAGGAGCTGGCTTTGGCAAGCCTGAGAGGTCACCAGAACGGACAGGCAGAGCCCCAGAACACAGCCCTTCGCTGGCCACCCCAGCAAAACCCCCAGCCACAGAAGCACGGGAAGGAGATTCACTCTGCTGCACTGCTTGGCCACGGACGCCTCGGTGACTTACCCAGAGAGCTCCAGGTGCCAAACGGGAGCCACTGCCCCGAACATTCAGTCGCACCGAGCTAGCTGGGGAAGTCCCTGCTGACTGCAGCGGGGACGGAATAGATGACCTCTAGAGGTCCCTTCCAACCCACTGCATTCTGTGATTCTATTCCCTCCATCCCCTAACACAACTCAAGAGCAAGACTTTTAAATCAGCAGAGCTTTGCCGAGGCCAAACTGTTTAAAGTTAAAGTTTATTTGTATTCTTTGTAGGAATATCAATAAAAGACCTCAAATGTATCTATATCTGTACATATTACAAGAACCTTCAAAAATTATTCACAGAACAAAAATAAATCTTCTTTAGAACAAACCCAGGCAATGAAATGCAGAAATGGATCTCAGAGACCAAACAGTCCAGTGCTACTAGCATAAAAATACGGCTTGAAAAACAAGTTTTATTACTTTTAAAGGTGTACTTTGTTGAAATAAAAAATAAATTATTTAGAGCTATCATTGTAAAACAGTTCTGTGTAGTAACACTCTTATTAAGGCCCTTGAGACAGAAAATCTATTTTTTACAGGTAGGATTCCTTGCAGGCATGACCTGTAGTGACATGCTTGCTCTCTGATGGGAGTTAACTTACTGTGGAGAAGGAAAAACCTAAAAGCAGCAGCCTAAAATTTAACCCTTTTTTGCTCTGTCAGGCTCAGCCAGATGCCTGTGGCTGACCATGCCAATCACTGACTGAGTACATTTAACAGTTCAGCTCAGAGAGGAAGGAGTTCTCTAGGAATGACAGAGACAGTTCTGCAGCACACAGACAGGGTGACCCTGGCACATTCCATGGGCACTGCTGTAAAACTGAGGGGCTTCAATCATGGAGTTTTCAGAGGAAGTTAAAAGCCAGTGGGTTTAAGCAAGCATTAACACATGAAATTAATGTCATGTAACTAAAAAACAAAAAGGCTAAGCTGACCCAAAGTAAGTGCAAGAACACAAAACAAACCCAGTTTCTTGGGCGATTTATTAGGTGGATAGAGAATTCCTTTCTGGATGCAGCTCATATTCTCTGACTAGAAAATGCACACATCCCTTTCAACACCCTTGTGGCTTCCCTGCCCAAGTTACACCACTGAGTGCTGCACAATGAGTAGCTGTGTGAACCTGTGCTGTTGTGCATAGCTGTCCCATTATGATATATCAAGCAGTTAACAGTTGGATGTGAAATCCATTTCCCTTACATTTAAAAAAAAAAAAAAAAAGGTAGGTCTGAATCCCTGGAGTTGCAAAGAAAGGGCATCTACAGGATGCCAGAATGCCACTCCCAAGCTGTGCTCCTTTCTGTCCTCCACTAGCGCCTGTCTTGTGTCATTCTGTTCTTCACAGGCTTTGCAGACACCTCACGCCAAGCAGAAGAGTGCTCCAAAGCACTGCTCCATGACCCTGTCCTGCTGTGCTGGCTGAGCTTTCAGTGGCAACTCAGAAGCCTGAGTGGCTTTGAGGCTTGGGCAGAATCATCCTGGAACAACTCAGCGACATGGCTGGCAAGGACTGAGATGCCAGAGGATGGCTCAAATCTCAGGACTACAGGAACACTACTTCAGCAGGCCACGACATTTTCCCTGTGCTACATCAGGTGTTCCCGCATGAGAGCAGCAGCTCCTTGCAGCAGCACTGGACACAGCCTGATGCTTTGATTGCAAGTCTGAACTCTATAATGTGCATCATCAGACTTCTCCCCGTTTACTGCTTCTCTCAATGCTGCGTAAGCCCACTGGCTACTGCTCTCAAACTAACTGCAGTCATGCCCAGCGCCTTGCTCTGACACAGACAGAGCTTTTGGCTGCCACGTGGTTTAGTGCCACTTCAATTTCCTCAGATTGAACAAACCAGAAACTGGCATTTTCACATATCATCAGCTCGAGGCGCCTGGAAAAACATCTCTGGGAAGCTGCCTGGGAACAAACCAGGAGAGACAGCTGCCTGCAGAACTCAGGAGTGGAATGTTTCGTTCTTCTGCAGCTGATCAATTTTAGTTGTGCACCACTGTGCATCTGCAACCTTCACCCCCTCTCAGGTCAGCAGGCAGCTTCTCCCCTGTTGTGCAAGTCAGAGTACCACACTTTGCACTTTAGGGTAAAAACCAAAATATAAGAGAAATAACCAGCCTAGCAACAACCTGTGAGGACCACACGGATGGCTCAGGCTCTTCTGCAACAGGAGGTTTTGCCTGCAAGCTTAAGAAATACACCAGAGAAGGTACATTGTTAGAGTGACACACTCCTGAAGACCTCATCCAAATATCTCAGTCATGGGGCAGATGTTATTTCCCCTCTAAAAGTCAGGGTTGAAACACTGTTCCAGTTGCCTTTCCTTGCAGAAACCAAAGTGGGCACCTTGGAGTCTTCAGCACTGAAACACACAGTTCAGCCAGAGATCTTTGGCTGATTAACAGCAAGCTGCAGGGCTCTGGTGGAACGTGCTTCCCAAATGAATGCTACCAGAAGGAGATACCTGCTCCTGCCTTGCTCTGGCCAATGCACTCCCACCACCACATGCTCTCACATCTCAGCACAGCACACCCATACTGTAGTCAGGGGGCAGTGCAGATGCCCATCTGGAAAGGCTGCTTTGGGGAACACACTACCCACCACCCAGCTCTGCAGTCACAGCACACAGCAAAGGGGAGATGAGAGTGTGCAAAACCCCTCAGTGCCAAGGGGTCTGCAAAGGTCTCTTGTAAAAGAGAGCTGCTCATGCACAGAGTAATGCAAACTCCATAGGCTGCCTACAGCCATGGGGCGTGAAGGAACAAGGAAAGGAGGAGGAACTTAAAGGCACGGCTTGAGGAAGAAAGTATCAGAGGTCAGCAATGACCTGGAGCTGGAAGACAGTTTGGGAAGTACGGGAAAGAAATGACTACTGAGCAGACGCAGAGCACGGCCCCAGGTGTGTCACACCAGGCTGACTTGGCTATGACACTCCAAGAAGAAGACAGGGGTGCTCCCTGCCCTGCAGGACCAAGTCGCATTTGAACAGCCAGGGAAGCTTTGATCCAAAGGAACTTAGCATTAAATATAAATCCTGACTCGCTGCAGAAGAGCCTTCTTGAGATGTAAATGAACAGCCAAGGTGTTGCCAGGAGAGCTTCACACACATCTTTCTTGCACATCCTACAGTGCAGAGACGTAGTCTCTGCGTTTATGCATAGTCAGTAACATAACTTGTGTAATGTGATTTAAGTGAAGTATGGTAACAAAGTAACAGGGCAGAACAGTTAAACATCCTGTGCCCTCTCACAAGCTGCATTTGCCCAAAGTAGTGAGATTGATTTACATCCCAAGCACAAACCACCTTGACAACAGATACTGAATTTGGGTCCTCAGTATTGCCAATCCTTTGATGTTCAAGAGGGTCGCTTTCAGGAGGTGAAGAAATTGGCTTAGAAATATCTGTCTGCATTTTTCATGGAGTACAGTCGTAGAGACTCAGAAACTAAGGCCAGAAAGAACAACCAGATCACCACCTTGGACCTCTTCATACTGCAGGAGTTCCAGCGTGAACTGTCTGCTAAACACAGTCAACAGTGAGGAACCTTACCTTCTCAAGGTGTTGCCTGCTTTTGAAATCAGCCTTTCCAATTTTTAATTTCTGTGAGATGTTTCCATGGTTAACGACCCCTCTGCTAGCAGGATATTTCTGCAATGAGAAATTTCAGCTGCTCTTGTAATAACTTTACTTACTTTGAGAACTCAGGGGCTAAAAATCTATAGCCAAAGTGAAAGGGGAGATTCACATGCTGTCACTTCACTCTAGAATCTGAGGCTTTTAAAAGCCTCTCTCAGACCAAATACTGCAGCATTTGAGGAAATCATGAGGATTGACAATACTGTGTCCTTTGCTTTTAATCTTTCCCAGTTTGTGAATGCCACCATCATCCAAGAGAAGGTCACTTTGGAATTATAAAAGCATCCACATTACAGCCTCTAAGTATGCGACTCCGAAATGCAGCTGAAAGGAACTGCAGATGAAAGCTTAGCCAAAACTCCTTAAAAAATCCCAGTAAAAAACCTCTTTAAATATCTAGAGAAAGGAAAATTTCAGTGGAAATGGAAGATCTTCTAATGCAAACAGGCAGAAAGCATCCTTCAGTGCAACTAGACTGGCCGAACTGCTGGGTAAGATGAGTTCTGTACTATAGGAACTATAGCATAGTACAGAAATGCTTCCAGAGTGTCTGTACTGTACTACAGAAATGACGCAGCCATATAAATCCTCCAGGAGAAAGGAAATGTCGCACAGGGCAACCTCCTTCACCTGGGCACCCTTGGGTCAGCTCCATCCTCACAGCACTGACCTAACTGTTCCAGTGGAGCACAGAGGATGAGTTCAGGGTGCTGCTGTGGGGAGTGTGAAGTGGGGGACAGACAGAAAAGTTTTAAACCAAGTATTTACAGCTCTCTAAATCCTCAAACCAGGAAATTGCTTTGGAAGCAGGGTAAAACCGAACGAATCCTACCTTAAAAACCTGCAGATTCCCTCTCTCTGTCTGATGGGAAGCCTGACTGCGTGCAAATGCAGGGAAACAAGCTTTGCTGCTCCAGGTTTTGACCTTGTTCAAAAAGACTGATGTTTTTTCCCAGAGTCCTACCAAAAGCAGGCAGAGGATGCAGTAAGAGCCAATTTCCTTGCTAAAATGTTTGCTATTGAGCTTGCATTGGGTTAAAGAACAGCTAGAGGGGAAGAAACTCAGCAGAGGAGTTTTCTCCTAGAATTCATTCCACTCCTGTTTCACTCCACTCACCTGTCAGCCAGCCTGACAGACACAGCTGCTGCCTAATGGAACCCACTGCTCATCTCACTCGCACCCACCACACACATGCACTCACACTCCCCTCTTCCCCCTCCAAGGACTGCAGTGCTTTCAACAAGAGGAAAAAAAAAATAATAAAAATAGCAATAATTAAAAAACTCTACAGTATTCACTTCCTTTGGGTATATTACAGCGGCATCTTCTGTACACAACCCCAGAGCTCCCTTTATGTACACAGTGATATGGAAGGACTTGTTCTCGGGAGCCTGGCTCTCCTGGCCCGGAGCAGGGAGTATCAAGCCCACATTTCAAAGTTCTTCTCTCTCCTTTCCATTTTATTAGCAGCATTATGTAAACCTGGTCAAGGGGAAGGGGGGGCTGCTTTGCAGGTTTCTCGAGTTCTGGGGAGACGGCCGGCAGCACCTTAGAAGCTGCTGTTTTTGAATTCACCATTCTCCGTGATGGAAAGCTTGGTGGGGTTGGTGGGGGAGATGCCATTGTGGACCCGCATGCTGTAGCGCTCCTTCACTTGCGTCAGGGCACTCATCAGGCGCGTGTTGGCAGAGTCCAGGGACACGATCCGCTTCTCCTGCAACAGACACCCCACAGAGTCAGAGTCGCTCCACCAACAACTCGCCTCTGCCCCGCAAGCCTGCGTCGCGGGGTGCCTCCCGGAGCCGGGGCCGTGGCAGTGCCCTCAGGTGGTTTGTGGGCTCGCATTCTCTGCTGTGATGGGCTGCCTGCCTCTTTCTGTTTTCTGGGGGTAGCACGGCCCCGCCTGCGTTTCACAGGCTGCGCTGGCCCTCTTGGCCTTTTTCGCGTGATGGAAGGTGACAGCAAGTCAAAGTTACACTGGTGAACTGATCCAGCCGTGGTGGCTTTATCCAGATAGCCTCCGACCGAGGCAGATGGAAATGCAGGATATGCCATGGAGGCGAGGGGAGCAGGGGGAAGGGTGTTGGTGTTAATAACAACAATAGCCAATTATTATTATTGTTGTTGTTTTGTACAATCTGTTAGAAAAACAGAAACAGGCAGCAGAAAATAAAAGTGGTGGAGGCTTCGTCTGGCAGAGAGAAGTGCAAGTGGTATCTAAGGGTCACAGTCTCTGTGTTTTGGATGGAGTGTGCTCAGAAGAAACTGATGGTATGCTTGAAATAAATAAATAAATAAATAAAAGCAGATGATGGCAGCCTGCAGTCACCAGCTGGAGCAAGGGTGCAATAGCAACATCGAGAAGAAGCAGCCAAAAGCTGAACCAAATGGGTTATTTGAGGTGAAGGGGGAGAGGGCAGTGTGGGTGGAGGGTGAGATGCCATCGACAGAACACAAAGAACGAACACTGAACACACTGCTCCTAGACCCATTCCAGCTCAGAGGGGCTCCTGGGCTCCGTTGAATCCAGGGTTCCCACAACCCAGTTTTGATTCTTCTGGCACACAGAGCGGCTAGCCTCCACTTTTAGCAGAAAGCTCAAGGATGTGCACTGCATTTATAACAAATGAAAAACCCCAGGGACAAAGCTTAGCCTGCTAACAGCTCGATTTTATCTGCAGTGGGACAAAACACCAGAGGGGCCAACCCAAGAAGTTGGTGGCATGATAAGAGATGACAATTTTCACCTTCCCTCAAAAAAATACTAATAAAAAATCAATGTAGCCACACAAAGCAGCACCAGAGATGGTAAAAGGCAAATAGGCTCTCCATGCTACCAGCTGATTGGCCTTNAAAAGCGTCTCCCTGTTACCCGGTGTTTGGCTTTTTTTTTTTTTTTTTTTTTCACTTGAGAATGAAAAAAATGTCAGATTTATTTACTTGAATAAAACAAACAAAAAAAAAAGCTGCATGTAGGAACTCTTTCCAGCCCAGCCCATTGAGAAGCAGAATGGAAGGAAAAATGATGCACAGAAGGCACAGACATTAAGGGCTAAGTTCAGCCACACTGTTCGGGGGACCTGTGTGCTCCAAGAGCCCCCTGAGGCTTGGATCCCAGCACATCAGCTCTGTGGTACATCAGTAACCAGGTGATGCTTGCTTTTCTCAGTGGGCTTCCCCACTGGGGTAATGGTTAGGGTGCAAACACAAAGCAGAGTTTAAGTGCTGCTTGTATTACAGCCCTGAAGAGACTAAGCTCTGTAGAGCAGAGCAAATGGAGGAGGATGGACGAGAAGTGGACAAAGAGCAACAGCAGCTGCCCCAATCCAGTCAATCTAAGTAAGAGGAAGGCGCAAAGGAGGAGTTCGAGGCCACAGCCTTTCCTCCCAGGCTGAAAAACAGCTTTAGCAGAAATGTGTTCTTCAGCAAGTTAAAAGCTCTTCCTCGGGCTAAATTTCACCTGGAGTATGTAATTCAAAATTAAAATTTCTTTCCAAAGAAAGTGGCTTTCCAAAGGCCTCAAAATGGAAGGCACTGAGAAGTGCTCACTGTGCCGGTGTGCAGAGCAGCTGGAGATCTACACTTGAGAGACCAATCTTGAAAGCAGGAGTTTGGTTAAGTAAGGGCATCTCCTCACCCACAGCAAATGACCCTCTAGCAGCCATGTCTCTGACACACAGATTTGGCACAGGGAGTGGGAGGAGCTGGAATGAGTAGGAGGTCAGTGCACTGGGCCAGGACTGGGTACTGCTCAGCTAGAGAACTGATTGGGTTTACTTGCCTGCTGGAATTATCTCATCCCCATTTATGACCTGTAATTTAACACAGCGCAGACGTCACTTGCAGTAGCAGCTGAGCTCGGACTCCTTCGCAGCTCTGCTGCTCCAAGGAGACAGCCTGGCCAGCCCTAGCCCCTGCTCAAACAGGGAGGCCCAGGACAGCCTCCAGAACAACAGCACTTGTCAGGTGCTGCCCAGAGCCTCTTTGAACAGCATAGACGCTGGCAACGAGGCTGCCCCTGGGTGTCGGCAAAAAAGAGCAAATCCAAAAAAGCAGCTTTTGCTAAGTATCTAAACTGGGTTACTGCTGCTTCCTAGCAGCCACCAAACCCCTCAAACAGCTGTGAGAAGCCAGGTTCCATCTCCACTCCATACACCTCACATCAAAAGGACCTCTTCTATTCCAGCCACTGCTGTATCCCTTTGCCAGATGAATCACAGACTAAGAGGAATTCTCCAAGCGTGTCTTAGAGAGATTGCTACAGAACACAGCAAGCACTTGGGCTCCTCTGCTATGTCTGTTATGAATCCTTCAGCAAAGTCCTCTTCTGCTTGGGCACCCATTAGAAGGCAATGACAACTAAGCTTTCCCTATGAACTGGTGACACCAAAGCAGTTAAGGTTTGCTGATGGTCTTGCTTGCCCCAGCAGCTAACAGCCCTTCAGAAGAAAAAAAAGTGTCAGATTAAATGAGGACTCGTTAATGCTGTTGGGTTTTGACCAATTTGCACTGCAGGTGATAAATGATGCATCACTCAATCTAGTAGAGCGTGATCAAGGACCACACCCTTCCAGCTCTGAGGGCCTGAAGCTTTCAAAAGTCAGCAGCAAGTCCCCTCTGCCAGCTGGTGACAGAGGGATCAGACCGGTCCACTCTGCTGGCTAGTCCATAACCCCACACAGAAGCTGAGAGCCTAGTGGCACAGACAGAAAACAAAGAGAAGGGCAAAGTTCCTTATCCAGTCACAATCTGAAATCCTCCTCTCCAAAAATTACTTTTTATGAGTTTGCTCGGTGCCCCTTTCATGTTCTTGAGGCAGATGGAAACAGCATCACCTCCTTCAAAAGTTAAGTAACAACAGGGTAAGAGGTGATGGCCTCAAGTTCTAATAGACCAGTACCACCTTTAATGGCATTCAACTGAGGCCCACCACTGTCAGCACTGTGCAGGGAAACAGCCTCCTTGAAACAGCTGGGGTTGTTCCTGGAGCAGGACATCTCAAGAGAATCTGTTTGGGGAAGGTTACAGGTGGAACTACTGAGAGGCCCAGAAGCAGGAAATATGTCCTCCAAAGGCAAGGATCACAAACAGAACAGGGCAGGCGGGTATCAAACCAGTCTGGGGCTCTGTGGTACAAGCTTTGCTCTCTGGGATCAGCACAGACACAGAAAAGCCAAGATGTTCCCACGCAAGACACCCACATGCACTGCCCGCTGGGTCCCGCGTTCCACAGCTAACTCGTGTTGATGCAGGCAAGCACTGCAGGTTGGTGGCAGAGTGGGCATTTCTCCAGGACTGATGTGGACAGTCAGATGGGGTGAAATGCCACAGAGGACATTCTACAGGGCAATGGCCCGTGGCAAGCATTCTCTTTTCTTGACTTAAAGGTTGCAAGCCATGCTTTTAGCTTGCATTGCTGAGATGCATGCACATGGCATTTGAACTATGCTGGGATGAGGCATAGCTCTTCCAGAGTTCCCAAGCCCACACTGGGAACAATATCTGCACAATGCCCCACTATTCCTTTATTCCTATGGGATTTCACAAAGTAGAAAAGGTTTTAGAGAAGCAGTCAGTCCTGTGATTTGTTGTCAGGCTGCCCCAAATTCTAGTGTTAGAGAGTAGATGAAAGAATAAGACCCCCCAATCCTCTCCCAGAAGGCACACGTGGGCAGTGAGTCACTGACTTGGGAGCTAGGTAAGAATGCTGGGGCAGGAGGAGAGGGGAAAATAGTGAGTTCTGCACACAGAATACTTGGCTCTAGGAGATCCTCAGCTCCTTACCTGTGCATCAATGATTTTCTGCTTTGCATCGATGACAGCTTGCATCTCTGCATGATCCTTCTTCAGCTCCTCTTCAACTGCCATGAGTCTGGGGTGCAAAGAGGGGTACAAATCAGGACAGTTTAACACTACTCCGGAGCATTTCAGGCCTATTGGTTTCACTTCTCTGTTTGTCCTGGCTCTGCAGGAGAAGAATCTATTGCATTCAGAAAAGCTCATCTATCCACCTGGCACTCCCAAGTGCCTAACCTTGCTCTTCTCAAAATGGACACTGCCAAAAATGCAACTGTTCTGAAAAGCTACCACCTTGACTACAGACAGGAAACAAAGCAAAAAGAGCTGTCAGAAGCGCAACAGAGACCAGGGTTAAAAATTCCTGAAGCTTTTCCTGATCTCTCCTGAGTGCAGGAAACCTGAGGCAAATTCCTATGCCTGCATCCTTGTTTCTTCACCTCTAAGGCAGGATGGTGTAGGCTCAGAGACCTCAAGAAGCCCAGGCAACAACCACCTTCAGTGTCAAAGAGAACACGACAGGACAGTGCCTATCCTGTACAGTCGCAAACTTCCCCACGCCTCACCTGCTGATGATACTTTTCATCTGGCTGTCCTTCTCCTCCTGCTGCCTGCGCAATCTCTCCTCGCTGTCTTCCAGCCGAGACTTGTACTCCATCAGCAGCTTCTGCATTTGCTGCTCTTGCACCAGGAGTCGCCGCTCATACTCCTCCAGCCGGCGACTTGACACTTTCAGGCGCTCCTTCAACTTTGCTATCTCTTGTTCATACTGAAGGGGGGAGGAAAGGAGGGAAGAATCAGATGCAAAGGAAGAGGGCTGATCACTCTTGTCTTCTGCTGCTGTTCACAGAAGGGCACTCGTTTTTCATGAAGAATACATTGATAGAAGGAAATGATGAACAAACTGCGGGCAACCAGAGAGAAGGAACAGGCTGGCTCCCACTGGGCACTGTAGGATGTCCTATTGTAGCACAGTTTAAGCAGTCAGAGGGCTCTGACATGGCTGCTCAGCCCCAACTGGAAGCATCCTCAGTTACTGCAGGCCCCAGCAGTTCCCAGACAGAAGCTACCAATACTGTAAAAATGTCCTGGGAGGACCAAACATACAAAATGGGGCAGTATGGGACCCAAATAAGTCATTCTTCAGGACCTAGTCAAGGCATGAAACAACTCGTGGAGACAGCGTACATCATTCACTACAGAATACATCCTGTACGTTTACTTGGCTGAGGTTTTGTTCTTCTACTTACTGTCTCTATGGACAATCACTTCTACAACAATGCAATAAATCTTGACGTGTTCCACTTTGTTTTGGGTTCGTTCACCTTTCCTGGTAAGTCTATGTTCCTGCTTCTTGTCTCTCAAGTATTCTGCTCCTCCCTCTCTGCCTTCTCAAAATATCCAACCTCTTAGTGTACACCTTATCACCATTAGCAGCACAGAGGTGGAACTGTACTTGCAAAGAAAATCGTATCTACTCCTGAAAATAAAGATGCTTTAAAAAGAAAGATTATGGATGCTTCTGTGTAGCCCAGAAACATTGCACTACCTAGATGAGAGGTGTTTGCCTCAGGTGAAGCCTGAGACAAAATCTGAATGCAGCTGCTGATGAATTGCATTTACGGAGCCCTGTACAGTCACTTAACACATCCAAAGCTATACTCAGGTTAACAATCCTGATTTTGTTTTTTTTTAATGGACTTTAACGTTAATCACTAAAATATTTTGCAAGCCCCCAAAAATGGTAGCATGTTGTACATGCTGCAGCTGTGGTGTTGTCATAAAAAAAGTCATGACCTGAGCAGGATCTAATACACTTCAGCAGGGTGACTCACGACACAGCTAAGTGCCAAATACCAGCAATGTACCTAGTCTCAGCTCTGGCCGTGACATGCTACAGCCTGTACATGGGTTAATCTCTGCCAAGAGACACCGTGCTGCAGGTGTGTGTGACAGCATGTACAGCAGGAACTGCTGCCAACACGACCTGTGTGTGAAAGCATGACTCTGCCAGAGCTGCGCCTGAACGCCCCTCGGAACTCAGCTGTGGGGTTGGGCAGGACTCACTAGCAGCCCTTCGGTTAGCTGTATACAGAATGAACTCTACCTTCTCAGCATGCTTGACTTCATCTGGGTTTTGCTCTGTGTCCTCCTCTACTTCTTCATACTGTCCATTGTTGAGAACCCACGCAGCTGTCCTTTCCACTGGGGACATTGTGGCAGAGTCCACAGGCGACTGAACCTGTAGTGGAGACACCTGTAAGCATTTTGTAGAGAAACTACACACAAAGTAGCTCTAAAATCCAGTTTAATGGGAGGGGGGAAATGGCTGTGAACCTGTCAGTCTCAAAGGATCCCCAAAACCTCTCTTGAACAGACACTTCATCCTACTTTGACTTTGCTGGACCTATAGCACTTGAGTCCATCTAAAGCTCTCCACTGGCACCTGCTATGCTTTAAGTGACAGCTGAGCTCTCTTAAACCTCTAAAACCAACGCACTTAAATTCTTCCTCTTTACATAAGCTTCTCTCTGGAAAAGTTCTCGTTTCCAAGTCAAGTCCACACCTACTTTTTTTCCATCACCAGCTTTTCAGCAAGGCTTCCTCAACCTGTGATTACTCTCACACAGAAAACAGAGTGACTAAGCTTCATTTGCAGCCTCTTCAGGTAAGACAGACTGGTTCCTTGGAGTACTGAGGAGCCTAACTTGGGAGCAGCTTTCTCAGACATGCTGCAGCCCAACTTTGCAAGGGAAGATGGGGGCTTGTGGCTTAGATAAGGGACAGCACAGCAGTGCTTAGAACTGCCAAAGAGGTGTAACATTGTCAGTGTCAGATTTAGATGGTCTGTTGTAGCATAGACAGCCAGACACAGCTGTAAAAGGAATTCAGGGCCAGCAGTGCTTACTAGAACTCTATAACATAATCAGAGGCTCTTCTCTTTGAGGAATTCTGAAAAGGAAGCCAAGGAAACAAGAAACTCTTGGCCCAGCTTGGGGAAAACATGGCTCGCTACAAATTCCAAGCAATTTTCATGGACAAAGCCAAGTTTATAAGCACAGGAATTAGCATAATTACCCCTGAAAGAGCAACACTGTCTTCACTTTTTGAGAAATGTAAAAGATCAACTTCCCCCTGCCCTCCAGCTGCAGCTTTGTTTTATGCTCAAGCAGCTCCATAGATCACTGCTCCCTGGCAGGGGGATTTTGAAGTCTGAGTTTCAGTGAGGAGCTCTGTATGGAGAGTGGCAGCTTTATGGGAGCCAGGCAAGAAGGGATCCTGCCAGCCGCTGCTTCTGTTTCTCTTGCTCACAAGGAATGGGCTTGGTGAATGCTATATATGTCCTATGCCAGCTCTGGCCAGAGGATCTACCTGCAACAGTTCAGCTGTCCTGAGCAGTGATGAAGACTCCAGCACTGGAAGAAGCCTTAACAAGGATAAAGGCAAACATCCCTGGATTTAGGCAGAGGCCTGTTGGCTAGAAGGAAGTCTTCATGGCAGACAGGCTAATAGCGCTACTTGAGTGCAGTGTGACAGCCTGGCAAAGCTCCTTAGTTAGGGTTTTTAAAGGCATTTGCTGTCAGGCAGCCATAGCAAGAGAGACCATGAGCTGTACGAGGCTCTGCTACCAGCAGGCTCTTCTCAGAGGTTAATGCTTTGGCTTTAGGATTGCTGGAGGAATTAGGAAGAGCTATGGGTGAACAGTGTCACTGTTTACTGGAGTTATGGAGGATTGAGAGAGCAGAAGGGTGACTATAAACTATGCAGCAGTCTGCACCAGAGTGCCGATCAGCAGCAATCCTTGCCAAACAACCTTGCAAGCTGTAGGACAGAGTATTTTCAGCAGCCAGACTCAGAAAGCCGACAAAGACCAAGTCGATGGCAAGCACTCCACATGCTAATGGGTTATGAGTTATACTCTAAAAAAAGGGAAGAAAGAAAAAGCCAGCTAGGAACGTGCATTAATTCCCCTCTTTGCATCTCTTCCAGAGGAACACACTGACATTTCTGTTCCCACCTACCTACTAAATGGAAATGGAAGGCAAAAAGTGACCTCTCCCATCAAACAAAGGGCCTAGCTCTATATTCAGGAACAAACGGGACTTGTAGAGAACAGAGTCTAATAATTAAATCGCCCACAAAGCATGCCCAGAAAGAACACTGCCAACTTCTCCTTTTCCTTGTTAAAATAAGAACAGAATTCCATAACATGATTTGCAAGTTAAAGGATGTAATGTAATCTGCCTCCAAAAAAGCCCAACTTTGTCCACTGGCTTTGGCACACTTCAAGACACTTCTCAAGGGTGTAGGGAGGGAAAGAACAAGCTGATTTCTCTGAATGAGGCATTAGAGCAAGCGCTCTAATGAACCCAGTGGAAACAATTACTACGAAAAAATGAGTGGAAAAAATAAGTAGATGCACATCTCCTTCAAGCTGGCGGAAGGAGACTGTCTGGAAGCCAGTCATAGTTACAGGCACCTATGAAGCTGAATGTACAAAGCGACTAGAGAAGAGGGAAGTCTGAGATAGCCACTTTGATGCTAAAGAAGCAAAGGTAACTCATTCACTTGGGGACAGCCAGCAGTTTAAGATGAGAAGAGCCAGGGGTCTGCAAACAGCTACTTGAACATTTCCTGTAAATACATGCAGGGCAGCAACCACCCATGTAAAGTGAACACACAGAGACTGCAGACACCTACACATCCTTACCCTTACACCTTCAAAGGAAAGCCTTCTTGGCCTGTTTGTGTAGGCATTTCCTGTACCAAGCCCTGAGGAAAGGCAGCTCCCCCAGCTCCCTGGGGATTTTGGCTTTGCAGAACCACACAATGAAACTCGGCAGGTAAGACAACACAGGTTCACACTGGGCACCTGAGAACCCCAAAGGGAGTTTACCCTTCAAATTTATCATTGTTACTGGCCTAAAATTTCTCCCCCACCTCCACATGGGCTTAGTTGTATTCAGTATACTTACTTTAACTATCAACACCTCTAAGCCCAAGTGTAAAACACAGGCTCCAAAGCAGGACACAAACATGCACACTTCAAATAACATGCAATTACTCCTTTTTGGTGTTACTAAGCTGGCATCTTGAGCTTTGCTTTGTGATTCAGTGTTTCTGATCTCCTCGTACTTTAACGAGTTTGAGGTATCAACGTAGTTTTGAAGCCTCGATTGCCCCTGGGTTCCCAGGCATCACCCAGATTTTCCTCCTCACAACTGTAACATCGAGGAGTTTGCCAGGAAGGCCACACCAACAGGGATACCAAAACCTTTGGCAGAGCAGGAGCTCCTGCTGGCAACAAAGTTCTTCTGCCAGCTTTACCTTACAAGCCAAAAGCCTTTCTCTGCATAAGCTTCACCATCGCTTTTGTCAGCAGGGAGGATCACGACCTCCTGTTCCTTGTGGACGCAGTTCCACCAGCAGCATAGAATCCTGTTATAGAGTGGTTTGGGTTGGAAGGGACCTTAAAGATCCAACTTTCCTGCCATAGGCAGGGACACCTTCCACGAGACCAGGCTGCTCAATGCCTTGTCAGCTTCCAGGGAGGGAGCATCCACAACCTCCCTGGGCAAGCTGTTCCAGTGTCTCACCACCCTCACTTGAAGAATTTCTTCCTAACATCCAGTCTAAATCTACCCTGCTTGAGCTTAAAGCCATTCCCCCTTGCCCTTGACTGCATGGTGCAGTCTCAGCCTCAAAGGCTGAAGTCCTTATGCCTGTGTGCAGGGCAGCATCTTTCCTAGAAGGTCTTGTGGGAGACAGGACAAAAGTTCCTTCTATACTAGGTGAAGTAAATCAAATATGATCATGTTTATCCTCACAGTGACCACAGAAGAAAACAATTAAGCCCAAGGAAAAGTGCAGGTGTTGCCTTTAAGAGTCTCACCTTGCCCAGCTGACAAGTCTGTATGGATGAATGTGACACTTCTAAAGACAACCACCACCCTCTGACCTGCAGATCAAGACATCTTCCACCTCCTCTGTACTGCCAAGCGCTTCAACACTCATCATCTCTTTACTATTTTAGGAAGACATTTTCACATGCAGCAAATCACAGCAGGATTTTCTTTTTTTTTTTTTTTTAAGGTAAAGAAATGCTGGCTTTTTGACAGGAAGCCCTTGATTTACAGTCACCTATAAACAACTGATAAAGTGCCTTAGGTGCTGGTGCACAGCAGCACTCCTTTCCAGAAAACATTTGCATTATTCATTGTTCAGGATGATTAATGAAAAAGCAGGATTTATTTGGGAACCACAGTGAAATACGGATTTCTCCATGCTGAAGACAACTGCACTTGTTTATTATTTTGGCAGCAGTTTATTCTGTGATGTTTTATCTTTGTTTATTCCTTTGTTTTCAGGTAGCCGTGCTTTTAAATTAGCACCACAGGGCGAATGCAGTCTCATGAGGCAACCTTAACTACGATTTGGAAAAGAGCCTCTGCTACTTCTTTTATTCAGGGAAATTCTCCAGTTTGATTTCTTGCGGCAGGTTTGCTGCTGCCTAGAATCACAGAATCATAGGTAAATAGAAAACATTTCTTTTGGTTTATTTTGGTTTTAATTTAGGACCAAATCATCCAGAAATAAGAGGTACTCTGGGTTTGTTGAGATTGTAAGGGCAACAAGCATGACTATTCCTTGTGCTTGCTACTGACCGCTTGCTAACACGGCAGTACTCTTGACTCAACTCAAAGATTTGAAGGTCAATCACAGAATCTCAGCATGCTGCGAGTTGGGAAAGATGCCTGGACATCCTTTTGTAGGAGGTCTACAAGGAAGCCAGGGAGGAACATTTTACAAGGGCTTGTAGTGATAGGACAAGGGGGAATGGATTGAAGCTGGAGGAGGGTAGGTTTAGATTGGATATTAGGGAGAAATTCTTTACAGTGAGGGTGGTGAGACACTAGAACAGGTTGTCCAGGGAGGTTGTGGTGGCTCCAAGCCTGGAAATGTTCAAAGCCATATTGGATGGAGCTAAAGCAACTAGTGGGAGGTGTCCCCACCCATGGTGGTGGGGTTTGAACTAGATGATCCCTTCCAACTAGAAGGTCCCTTCCAACCCAAACCATTCTATGAATATATGGTCATCCAGTCCAACCTGCCTGCTGAAGCAGGGTCACCCAGAGCAGGATGCCTGGGATCATAATGTCCAGGTTGGTTTGGAATCTCTCTGAGATGCCACAACTTCTCTCGGCAGCCCGCTCCAGGGCTCAAGCATCTTTACAGCAAAGAAGCATTCCCTTGAGTTTAGGTAGAGCTTCCCATGTTCCCAGTTCATACCAGCTGTCCTTTGTCCTGCTGTGGGCAACAACTGAAAACAGTCTGGCCCCATTCTATGACACCCTCCCTCTAGATATTGATCAGCACTTGGTGCAGCACTTGGCTAAACATCATAGCAGGAAGCACCTGGAGAAAGCCTTTCCTTACCTGCTGTGTCTGCTGCCTCTGGATAGCCCTCACCTTGGGGACAGGGCTCTCTCTCGAGGACGAGGACTGCTGTCGGGAGCGGCTGCCGTTCTGCAGGGGCTCAGTCGCCAGGGCGCCCGACACGGCCGACATGCTGCCCGTGCTGCGCAGGGACGCGCTGTGCGGCAGCGACTGCGGGGCCTTGGCCCTGGCGCCCAGCCCAGCCTGGTCCATCTTGCGGATCTGCGCCTGGCTGCTGCTGTTCTGGCGGGGCAGGGCGATGGGCACGTGCTTGTCTGGGACCGTATGGCGCCGGGAGAAGTCCTCGCTCTGCGTGCTGCGCTTAGTGAAGTCCTCCATGCTGCTGTTGCTGGGGCCGCTGAGCTTGAAGTCTTCACTGTTGCTTTGGCTCCGTGAGCTGGCAGTGCTCAGGTTCTCCAGGCTGGAGTCCACAGAGGCCTTGGGCATGGTTGGGGGTGGGTTGTTGAGGTGGTAAACTGGGTTCTGGAAGGACAGAGGCTGGAGGCTGCCCTGTTGGTTCAAAGCTGGGTGCAGAGGCCTTCTCACCTGGGGAGCACTCTGGGGTGTGCTCTGAGTTTCCCACAGCTGTTTGATGTTGGCCACCTGCGTGATAGAGAGCTGGCTGCCGGCCAAGCGCAAAGGCACGTCGTGCGTTATAGAAGCATGGTCACTGTGAGCTGTGTGAGGGTCCTGGAGGTCCATCAGAGAGATGCTCCGTCCGTTGGGCAAAATGCCTTCCCTTTCATCTTTGTCTGAGTAAGTCATGCTCTGGGTGGATGCCTGCTGAACCAATAGTAAGGTCTTGCCCCTAAAATACCCATCTCCATTTTCCTGTGTTGGAGATTTCAGCTTATGAAAGTCACTGTGGAGTGGAAAGGAATTTGGTTAATTTTTAAGAAGCCAAGGCCCTAAGAAATCTGTCCCAGAGAAGTCTTTCTACCTCATTTAACCTCCTTCCTAACTGAAAAAGCTTCAAGGAACCAGATTTCCTTTTATGAGCTCTGTGTTCAAGTCAGAACACACTTTTCTTTAATTACCACTTATCTTTGAGAATTGAGTTTGATTCAAGAAGTGCTTCACCTTTTGTATTTTTCACAGGTGAAATGCAAACCATTCCCACCACATCCACTCCCACCATAGACACTTCTTGTCTCAGCCGGATTCCAAAGCAGTTCAGATCTCGGCTAACCCTTGCCAGCATTGTGTGTTGTGGGAGCCTAAAAACTCAACAGGGTTGGTGAGAAGGCTCCTGTAGATCATACAATCAGACTGGTTTGGGGACCTTTAAAGGTCATCTAGTCCAAACACCCTGCAGTGAGCAGGGACATCTGCAATTAGATCAGGTTGCTCAGATCCCCAGACAACTTGACCTGGAATGTTTTCAGGGACGGGGCATCTACCACCAATCTGGGCAACCTGGGCCAGTGTCTCACCACTCTCAGCATAAAAATGTCTTCCCTAGTATAAATGTCCCTATTTTAGTTTAAAACCACGTGCTGTCACAACAGGGCCCGCTAAAAAGTCTGTGCCCAGCTTTCTTAGACGTACCTTTAAGTAATGGAAGGCCACAATAATGTCTCCCTGGAGCCTTCTCTTAATAAGACTGAACAACCCCAAGATCTAGATGTTAATCTCAGAGGTCAGACACTTCCGTATGACAAACCTGGCCCTCATCCTTTACAGCAGACACTGCTCTGATAGAGCAGCATCCAAGTCCTTTGGCAGCTCTGCCATGTCAAAGCTTTTTGGTTCAGATTAACTGCTATCACAGAGTGAGAAATGCTGCACTAAACTGAGGAGGGATGAGTCACTGTTCCATTGGTGACAATTTCCACCAACAGCCCAGTCCTTCCATTAACAGTAAATAAGTGGCCTGACAGTCAGAAGGAAACATTCTGGTTGACTGTGCATCCAGGCACTCAGACTGGCAGTGAACTGCAAACCTGGCTTTTAGGCAGCTGAAGTCATTGACTCCAAGAGACATGTTTAAATGCTAAGTCACAAGTTTCAGGTCTCCAGTGCCACTTTGTGCACCTCTTACTGCCCCCATGTGTCCCTTGCGACAGAGGCCCAAGCTCCTCACTCCAACAGCTGCCATGGGCAGCTCAAGTTCAAGGGACAAAGCCCTCAGCTCTTATCAGGCTTAACAATGCCCTTATCCCACACCTTCCCTTAAGCTCTGGCTGTTAACATACCCATCAGTGGGGTCCTCAAATATCTTCTGAAGCCCTGAGGAGAGACTGCCACTGACGTTTGGACTAGAGCTGTGCTCAGTGAAACGCCTCAGCTGCTGCTGTATCGGCGTAGGGTTGGTCAGTGATTTGGTGATATCGGCAAGAATGCGAGGTAGAGGTCCCAGTTTTGCCACGGTCGCCTGTAGGAAGGAATTTTCACCCTAATTGGACAACAAGCACCGCAACATCCGCCAGGATTTTTTTTTTTGGTTTTTGGATAACGATGCAGAGAGGCGGAGGGATGGAGGTGGAAGGAAGGAGGGTGGGTGGTTGTGTGCGGGTGTGCCAGGACCGTAATGCAGTGTTACGGAGCAGCGTAACCACGGCGACGAGATGGATGGAGGAGACGAAACGGGGTGCAGCAGACATTGAGGAAAGAAAAGGAAATAGAAAAGAAATTAGGATTGACCCCCAAAATAAAAATCATGCTCAACAACACAACACTGTTGCCATTCCAATGCAAAACTATCATGCAAAGCAAACTAAGTCCAGGGTAGGGGAGGTCGAAGTGAAAACTACATTATCTACTCATTAAAGGGCATTCAAAGACTACAGATCCAGCTAGTGGGGGGAACTTTCCAGGCAAAGGGTGTCATGTAGTAAAGGAAATGCATGCCAACAGACAAGGGGATGCGGCATTCGGGGCGGGGGTCATGAGAGGATCGCAAGGGTCGAGGGAGATTGGGAAAGGGAAGGTTTCCATTTCACAAGCCTTTAGCTTTTGGCATCTTATGCTGGTGCCATCTCCTGTAGCACCCAGTTATCAACAATTAAGGTTTTTTTCCCTTCCTAAAAGTGAAAAATAACTGCATGAAAATATCAATGACCCTCATCCCAATACTATCACATCAATCTGGGATTAAATGTGTAGCTTCAATGACATGTCAGCTCAGTGGTGGCCAGGCCTAGGATAAGAGCAGCTGACCTTCCAGCAAGGAAGGCTGCTCGTTCAGGCTCCTAATCTTTCTCCCCTCTTTGGGTCACTGCGGGTTATAACACCTACTGGGTATCTTCAGGCTCTTAGGACTGCAGGAAGAAGGTGAAAGTGCTGGAGGTTTGTAAGAAAGTAAACCTCTGCTTCCAAGACAGTGTTCTTTTCAAAGATATCCACATTTTTCCTCTAAGCAGAACTTTAGTCAGGCCCCAGAGAAAGGTCTCTTTACAGACACTTTCTGTCTCTATGAAAGTCTCACAAGCACTGCTCTGTTATTGAAGTCTCTGACGTGACTTCTCTCACCATTTCTCAGTCATTACCTACAGTGAAGCAGTACTGCAATGCACCTTTACCCCTTAATCTCTATTGAGCAAACCACTAGATCAGCTCCCAAGGGCCTGTCAGGATAGATCCACGCGTCTAACCCAGATAAAGGGCAAAGCACATCTGCTTTGATAGTTTATCCAGCTCTGACTCCTCCCTTTCCTCACTGCCCAGGACATTTTCAACAGCTGCATTCAGAAAGCAGCTCACATTGACCAACAACAAGCCCAAGACTGGAGCTGGACTTCTCTTAACCTGGTGTCAGACCGGCCTAGAGGGAGATGGCAATGCTCCCTGCACTGGTGGGTTTACCCCAGCTGGTGGAAATGGAGGGTCTGGTTTTTGAGTGCTCACTTTGCCTGTTTTCCTGAGACTGCTGAACTGTCTTTCTAGCTGACTTTGCTGCCTGCAACATTTTGAACGTACACTGGGTGCATGTATGAAGGAAAGGGAAAAACAAGATCATAAATTGTTATTAAACTCAGATTAACTAAGATTAATATATATTGGACATTTCAATTTATTCTGATGCAGGAAGCTCTCTTTTTTTTTTTTTTTTTTTGCTTTCTACTTTAAGTAGTGTACTGTTAGAGACTTAACAAATAACTATTTTGGCAAACCTTAATGCAGTAAAAACATAAAGAGTGTGCTGCAATTCATCTCACCTCTTCAGTTTCAAAAGAAAAAATAATACAAATGGAATAAGGACAAAACAATGCACCTCTAAAAGTGAAGGCATGGAAAAGTTCCAAGCACTTGCAAAAAAACCCAACAAAACAAAACCCAAAAAAACCCCAGGGCTCCGAGCCCAGTTTTTCTGAGTCTTATCAACTACCTTTACTATCAGAGTTTTAATGATTATGATTTTGGATCCTGTAGAGCCATATAGCTAAGGAAGAGCAAACCACTGCCTCTTCTCCTTTTGCAGCCAAATGGAAGCAGTGTTGATTGTTGGTGGTGTCTACTGTGATCAGCAGAACAGAATCTGGACAATCATACAGCCCTAGCACAACACATGGCAGAAAGCATCTTCCTATGGGATAAAGCTGAGAGTGGATCCTCTTGTGCTCTTACATAGTATCCTCTTGTGTGCTACAAACTAATCCAAAGACTACAGAAACGAGGACATCTCAGCAGACTTTGGATCCAGTCTTTTATGAGAACACTTCTGCCTGGCCAACACATCAGAGTTGGGTAGGGTGTGGTGTGCAGCAAAGCACTTGCAGTGGTATCAAAAAGGGCACAGCACCAAGTTAATTTTCCCTTCAAACACCCTCCTCCTTTTTTCCAGCTCACTTTATGAGAGAGGGCTGGTTGCTGAGGGAATTCCAGGTCTACTTTGAAGCACTCCCCTCTCCACCACTGAACACCTAAGCCTTACTTATGGCTCTGCAAAATGTTTGCACTGCTGCTGAAGCCCAACCACTTCACATGCCCTGCTTCAGGCCTTGAGCTGAAATCGTGGCAAGAAGGATTGTGAAATATCATTATTGAGCATTCCTCTCCAGAGCTGTTGAATTGGTTCTCCCCAGAGCGGGCTTCAGCTGCTCCCTTGATGTTTCCTAGTGTTTACTGTTGCTACAATACAATCACCAGATTCACCCTCCCGGGCCTCCACTCTGCTTTACCTTATCAAGTTGGGACACAACCTCCCATAAGAGGGAATGCAAAACTGAGAGCTCTCGTCCCAGGTCGATGTAGCCCTCAAATCCAGGCATGTTTGTGATGGTATCTGGATTAGAGATCTCCAGGAGGAAGCGCTTCATTCCTCCCCACTCATGTTCCAAAAAGTCATTCATGAAGGCCATATACTCTTCCTTATTACCAAACCTGCAAGAAATGGACGAGGGTAAACACAGTCAGTAACCTCCTCACAAAACACAGCGAACGAGTCTTCACAGTTACTTAATTGCTCAGCTGACTATTTGGTCTGGGAAAGGAAAAAAAGTTAAAAGGCCAGTTAAGAGATTCACTGCTTCCTTAGACTTACTTAAATACTAGTAGTTCACTGTTCATATGATCAAGGGCTCAGCACGTCTCTCCCCACTCCCTCTCACACTCTTTCTCTTCTCCCCTTTTCTGCACCCCCTCCCCACCAAGAGGCATGCCTTTTGTATTGTTCAGCTGGAAATTCTGGAAGAAGAAAGGAGGAAAATCACAATCCTTGGTGGGAACAGGCTTTCTACCTTTTGAAGCAGCATATACACCGACATGCTAATGTATGGCTCTTCTTGGGTTTTATACCACGTCCTCTCTGCTGAATTCAGCACAGCCCAAATCTGCATGTGAGAAGGAGAATTTATCTAGCTCAACACTGAGGTGTCTCAAGGGTTCACACAAAAGTGGGAAGTTTCCTCCTTTTCTAAAGGTGGCTTCAATTTGACAGAGAATCGACTGCCTGCAAACCAGACTCCCAAAGCAGGTCTCTCTCTCCTCCTTGCTCCACAGTAACCCAAAGCAACTTGTAGCCCTGGGGCACAGATTTTGTTTTACTGCCACCACCTACTTAGCAAAGTTGGCGAGGTTCTGAATGACTTTAGCAATGAGCGTCAGCGTGCGAGATGTCCGGTCGTCGGGGTACTCCTGCATCAGGCTGAAGAGGCTGGGGGACATGATAGCAGGGCACAGGAAGCGGAGGAAGAGGGAGGCACTGATCAGGCGTTCACTGATGTCCTGCTTGCCCCTGCTCAGGCACTGCTGCTTCCAAGATGCAAACACTTCCTTCAGCTCACGAGGGAACACACTGGAAAACAAGAAACCGAGAAATAAAGTCACATGGGGAATGAGATGCAGCAAGTTGAACTGGTGGTCAGTCACCTGAAATAATTATCTGTGAGAAAACATAACTGGATCTACTTTTCTTTAGCCTCTCTTTTCTCTCTCTAGACTAAGAAATGTCATTAGGCATCTATTCTTAGATCCGTATTTAATCTGGGGATACTTAAATAGTCTTTAAAGCATCCCTTGTTCACATATGTTAAGGAAGCCATTTGCAGACGCACCAATTTGCAAGCTAAGAGCTACTTATTCATTGCTACCCTGCAGCAGGCAAAGAGTTAGAACGTTAAAACCAAACTGAACCCAAGTGAACTCATCTCCATAACTGAAATTTTTCTTGTTAAAGCTCTCTCAGTACTTTGGATGTGGCTCATCCTGCAGCAGAAAGGCTCTTCTTTCACTGCTACTCAGAGGTTAATACAAATCTCTCTGCCAACATTTCCTCCCTGTCATTTCCTATGCAATTCCACAGATCTAAAGTGTCTAAAAGTTTCCCATAAACATCAAAACTTTCAGCTTTTTAGTCCAAGTTGAAGCTAAGCTGTTATCTTCTCACTTTATTCCCTCCTTAGTCACAACTCAGTATATGTTCCCTTGGCAGAGTGTTTCAGCAGAAGCTGTCAGGTATTGTGTGTGGGACTGGAACCCCTTGATTTGGGCACAAGTTCCACCTGCAATATGGTGTCACACGTAGGAAGGTAGTGAGGAAAGGAAATTAAGGCAGTCTCAGAAGATAGATGGGTCTGTGCTACTTCCCTGTGCAAGCCTCTTTTCTCCTCTTCAGAGGAGGAATGGTCTCCCTCTAAGCCAATGACCTAATGGGAGAGAAGGGGAAGGAAGGTGCCTTACCAGTAAGAATTGATAATCTTGCAGAAGGCCAGCTCACAACACATTTTCAGGTTGCTCTGATGATCTGTTAATTCACTGGATGAACATTTGCTGGGGTCCACTTCACAGTTTTCATCTGACTCATACAAAGCCTTGATAAACTCCCCTGGACAAAGGGAAGAGGATAACAAACCTGGGTCATTACATGAAAAGCCTCCTTGACACACCTTTAAATCCTGCTTATGTCTCTCCTTGGCAACTGCCTCTTTTCTGCTCCCTGTGTCTGCAGTACAGTTTCCAGACACCAGATGTTGGGGACACGACTCCTCCCAGCTCCTTCAGCACAGAGCACTTTTCGCAGCAGATCAGACGGCTGGTGCTCTGATGCTTCAGCCGCCTGTGCCCTCGCTGCCCCCAAACCTAGGTGCAATAACAGGACGGCTTTGCTTAGAAAGCCTGCAGACACTTCACTTACAGCCTGAAAAACAGGATTTGACTTTGCATTCACAATGTATTATCAACTACAAAATCATCTAGAGCCTTAGAAATGAAGCTGTGCTATTTGTCTTCATAATTTCCCCAGGAAATGCACTTGACAATGCTATTTGTTTTTATTATTTCCAAATTTACCGTTTTTTTTTTAATTTAAAGAAGTGTCACCTTGCTCTTCAGTAAGAGTAACGCCTAAGTGCTAGCTGGGTACTGCTAATCTCAGCCTCCTTTATCAACATCTTACAACATTTTTACAGCCAGCATCTTTCAACTGCATCCTTTGCGTTTCTGTCACCCTCATCTTACTCATCACAATGGAAACTGGACACATACAGTAGCAGATGAAGTTTCCTTGGTCTGACAGGTTGGAGTTAATTACTCCACTCTTTCCCCTCCTATGTTTGCCAGCAGTCTGCATCACATTTAAGCTGTTGTCACTCACCAGGAAAAACTCTGTATTTGTGCATATAATGATTCAATGCCTTCTACGTTCATCTCCTCAGATGATCCTGCTGGCTCTGAGCTAATGCCACGAGGCTTGTTTGTGCAAAAGGCTTTGGGTTTTTTGTCTTTGTTTTCATCAAAACCCTTCAACACCTCCCCCCCCCCCAAAAAAAAAAAATCTCAAGTCAGCAGTGTTCTTGCAAGCAAAGCAGGCAGCACATTTTCTTAAGCTGATTGTTTTTATTTCTGTTGGGGTCCAAAAAAAATTTCTGCTGAGGGCATCTAGATCACTTTGCAAAACTTCCAGCATCATCTCTGTTGAGCCAGTTCTGTTCTAACTGCTGTTTACTGGATAATATTTTTGTTTCCTTAAGTGAATCAGGAACTTGCCCTTTGTGGCTTACAAGATCCTGCCTTAATGACACATTACTGATGCTCCTACAGATGCATTAAATAGCTAATGCCAAGCATAAGGCATAATCCTTCCCAAGAACATGGCATCTGAGCAAAATTACATTTAAAACTTGACAAAGAACTAGATGGGTACATTGTCACCAGCAATCTTGTCACCAGCAATCTTGCCCCGAGCTACAGACAAGCTGGATGACCTTAGGGGCATTTTCCATCTCTCCCGTCTATGATTTACCATCTTGTCACTCCGTGCCAATGACCTAAATGATGTATTAGAGGTCATTAATTTTAAAATATTTTTATGTAATTACTGCTCATTAAGGGGCTGCAGTCAAATGGAATATGCAGGTCCCACAGCTGATTGCTGTCTGCTGAGAAGTAGAGCGCTAAGCAGTGTGCTGCTTGTTTCCCTACACCCGGTCAGAGCCTAGGACTGTGACTTATGGTCAGTGGTGGCACTCATGGGACTAAGGCTACCTGAGCAGGCTCACTGCACTTAAGAAGTGGCCAAAGAGCTGATAATCACAGACTTGCCTGTACTGATCTGCAGAGCACCCATTTAGCCAACTCTCTCCTTGATGGCTCGCCAGCATCTGGGCTTGCTCAGGACAAGCAAGGCTGTTGGGAAAGCAAGCTGCCTCTTCCTTTATTGTTTTTGTGAAGAGATGTGATGTGGGACTGGGCTTTAGCCTGATCTTGTTTCTCTTGTATCAGTTTCCAAAGCTGGCTTCTTCCAAGAAACATCAAGGGGATGGGTGCCCCATTATGCAATAGTGGATAACTAAGATTGTGTGGAGTTGGTAAAAGTCAGACTGGGAGTTTCTTTGGCACATTTTCAGTCTTCTTTATTGCAGTACTAGTTGTGTGAACAGTAATTTCCAAGGCAGTGGCTAAAGACCAGAGCAGAACCTTTTGGTGGAGAGGGCACAATGGCAGAATTACCAGAATCCACCCTGGCACGTAACTGTGGACCGCATGTGGGGAATGGCATAGGACATGCCAGGCTGGCCGGGCAGTTTTAGTGAGGTGGTAATAATGAGCACTTTGGATAAACACAGGCAAGAAAGGGGCTCTCTTGTCAGTCTGATTCTTGATCTCCCGGTCTGTGCTGCTCAGTAGCCCTGCAGACTCACTCCCTCTAGCCATGTCTTTAGGATTTTTCCTTGGGCAAGATGCCAGTTTGAAAGGTTAATGCAAATGTTATGAATTCATTGCTCCACTGCAAAGGTAAGGGCTGAGTAAGTCCAGGGATCACTCTGGAACATGTCAACATTCCTAGCAGTTGCAGCTGAAGCATCTGGAAATTAAGTTTTCTTGTCCTACCTGCACTCAACCAAAGCACTAGATGGACATCTCACACAACATTTGCCAACACATAGCTGACATTTGCTGTGAACTACAATGGCAAATAGAAAAGATTGACTGGAGATGCCCCAGCAATTGGCACTTGTGGATGAGCATTTTGGTTGTCATCAGATACCCCTGAGTGTCTGGTGGTGGTATCTCATCCTAAAATGAGCACAGGAGCTTCTTTAGCTTGAAAGAAGATCAGAGAAACACGTGCTTGACATTCACAACCCTTTCTGACACCTCCACCTAACTGTATTGCACATGATACCAGATTCACTGCTGACACCATGACACAGCTATGGGTCTTGATTTCCACTGTTATCTCCAAATCCCTTCTCTAAGCCTGTTCATGTGTCAGATGGAACAATCACCATTGCCAACAAACCACCTGCAACCTCTTCATCTCAACAAGAGAAAAAAGAAGGTTACCGTGAAAAATATAACATGGTGTTACGAACTTTAAGTGAGGCTCAGCTCTGTCTAATCGAGTTTGCCTTGCCTTGGGTGCTGCAGGCACTGAAGAACATTTTCATCCTCATGGAGGAAGGGTACCAAGAGTATGACAACATGTAGTTTGCTACATACTGGATACTAGACACTGGCTGAGTGCTGAGGCACTTCCCGCCCCACATTCCCAAGTGCATGAGGCTTCAGTCAGGGTTCAGAGAGGACAGGTACCAAAACAGGTGTCAGAGAGGCACGTTCTTACCTAGTGCATCGTGAAGGTACTTCTGTCCTACCAACTTGAGGTATTCCTCAATGGCTTTGGTAGCAAGTGTGTTCTCCCTGAAGATCAAGACATCATGCTCCCCACAACGATCCACCTCAGACATCACCAAATCTGTCAAGAAGTCCTCAAGAAAAAAGGTCAAATGACAAGAAGTTATTTTAACCAGACTTGGTCACCCCAGGCCAACTGCAGAGGCCAAGCAGGAAGGACAAACAGAGGAACCACAGCTAGGATAGTTGCTCAGCTTGGGGGTGCAGGTGCTACATGTAGTGTGAGCCAAGGAAATCACCAGTGCTCCTCTTGGGTTTATCATACGTATAAAATCATATAGAACATAAATCATAAAGGGAGAAGACTGTAAACAAAACCCTCTACAGCTAAGCTCGTGTTCCAGTTTAGATCCTGAATAAAACCTCTCACCAGTTTGTTCGCCGGTGCCTCGATCTGCTGAAGGAACCTGTGATAGTATATTTATCTTTTAATACTGAACATTGCACAGAAACTTGGATTTAGAAATCCAAAATGTAAGTCAGGCACAAGCTCTTACAGCTTGGTGAAATCTGAGTCAGAATGGTTTGTATCAGTTAACTTCACAAACCAAAAGTGGTTCAAGCTTTGGTAAACAGGTTAACATAGATGCTGTGGATCCGCACAGCTTAACTTGAGCTGCACTCAAATGCCCATGCAGGAACTATCAGCAAGTCTTGATATACACTGAGTAACCTCTTGATATAGGGTCTAAGACTCCAGTAATAATAATTTCCTGAAGTGATAACTTTATGTGAGCCAAGGACACACAGCATTTCACAAGAAATAGTATTTTGCAAGACCCAAGTTGCGCCGTTATGAAGTTCTCTAGGAAAGTAAGCATATTTCTCCCTCTAATTCCCCCAAAGCCCCACCCTGAATTAGGGCTGAGTGATAACTGACTTGCTAGTTCTCCTGCAAACAGCAGCACCCTCCAGACAGTTCAAAGAGTGCTGCTGTACAGTTTTATAACCTATTAACTACAGAAGCGATAATGCACTGAGTGTAAAATATGCAGAACAGATCATGGATGATAAATATAGACCAAAAATACACTTTAGTACTCTTGGTTTCCAATCCATTACTGCTGCCTATTTTCAGCAAAATATGAGAGAATTATTTGCACCTGGTGCAAACCGGGTCACCACCAACATGGTGTCACCTAGAGACATACCCTCTTCAGGTTATGGCAGCCCAAGCTGCTCAGTGCTCCCAGCAAACAAAAACTTCAACCATTCAGGCAAAGTCATAATATCAGTTTCCCTACCTGCTGCAGATTGCACCACAGGAATCCAGAGCCTGATTTCCAGTAGCATTTCAACACAACCTCCCAGGAGCTACCCCAGCTACCAGCTTCTCTTAATCAAAAAAGGAGTAAGTTCCTAGCACACACTGTCACACAGCACCAGCCTTTGAGACATATGTCAAAGGGAGAACAGCAGAGTGTGGCATCTCAATACACATATGTAAAGGACCCTGTTGAAGCAGTTAAATTAGGATGTCCCTTGGATGCTGCTTATGGTTGTCCTTGAACATTTCCAGCCCTCTAACTTGTGTTTGGACATGATGAACTTGCTCTAGGTGTGTTACTGGAAGGAGCTGGCCACAGTTTGGTACAACTCACACACCCACTTGGCAGGCAGCACCCAGATAAATCAATGCTTGTTAATGCTTCCCAGAATTTCACAAGACCTGCATGATATTCTGCTTTGAGAAACTGAGGCTCACTCCAATTGCTGCCTCAGAGAGAACCATCAGTGTGAACCCAGAAGTCCTAGGAATGTCCTTGGGGCAAGTGGGATCACCTTTAACTGAATATAGATCCTCCAAATAGCTGTTTCAATGCCAACCACATGAATGCTAGCATCGATTAGCTGACCGAGCACTGAATCAACAAACTCTGCCACTCACTGTATGAGACTTATTTATAGAATTAATTCCCTGGTTTTCTAATCTCTTCCTTACTCATTTCTTATCCTGTGTCATGATTTTGGAAATGCAGAAAAAGTTCCCGAACACTCAAGTGCGGGCCCTAACTTCTCAAGATAGTGTGAGGTTATGTAGGCCTCCCCCTTACGCTTTGTACACACCATCTTTAATCTCTGTATCATTTCTAATCATTGTTGGTATCATGCCTGTCTCTGTGCCTCCCTGGTAGGTGCAATTGCCAAGTCTTTTCAGCTACTTTTTGAGACCCTTTTCTCAGCCCAATCCTTTCAGGCACCTTCTGCCGTTCTGCTGGTCATGCGCTTCCTGGATTCTAGCTGACAAGACATCACCCCTCAGCAGAAAAAGGAAGCTGCCTGTCCTTACCTTGGCTCTCCCAGTGCTCTGCAGGATGTGCACCAAAGCACAGGCCATCTCCTCCTTGTTCCTTACACTGATCACAGGTTCCAGCACAGAGCACAGCATGGTGTAGTTGCTGGTAACGAACTCTGCAAATTCCTTGTATTGCTCCATGGGCAAGATGGTGATGGTCTGGTAACGAGACTTTATCCGAATGGAAGGTCCCCCTGATTTCCCTTTGTTGGGGGTGGGTGTGCTGACTGGGTACCATTTTTCCACAAACTGGCGACCGGTTACACTGGCCATGGGAATGTTGACCAGGCCTACATAGTTATTCTTGTCCTTTTTCTTCTTCTTCTCCACGTCCTTGTAGATGTGAACTGTGATGCTGTGAAGAGGTGGGAGGCCGTAGAACTCAAAGTGCTCTCCCCAGAAAATGTTATCAGCTTTTGTTTTGCTGGTGGTGCGGGCAAAGAGAGTATCATCAAGGCACAGCTCACAGAAGTACTTCTTCTTGGGGGCTAGGTCCTTTGCCTCGATGATCCAGAGACGGAGCACATTTTCATCTCGACGGCAATTGTCCTGTGTAGAAAAAAAGAGCTCAGCTTTGATTTGAAATGCATAAAATGTGAATACTTTGTCTTCCAAAGCAGCAAAACAGGTCTGCCTTGGTGTCCAAGGCAGGGAAAGAGTTAGAATTCAGAATCATATATTTTCTGAAGACCAGAGGATGGGAAGCTCTAGAAAGCCAAACATTTTCTAGAACAGAGGCAAAGGTCTGTCTTCAGTATGTCAAAGATAAAGACCAGTATGTTTTGTTTCTCAAAAACCTGTATCTGAAATGGGTTAGAAAACAGTCTGCATGCTCAGTGCCACTCGGAAGCCACTGGACTGGCATGGTGGCATGCTGCACTGTTTACTGTGTGAGTAAGTCTGACAGCATGTTAGCCTGTCCCTCACAGTTGGTATGCCAGCTATGGAGGTGACTTAGATACTTCCGGTTATCAATAACTTGACTTTCCTTCTCACTCCAACTCAAATTCCTTACTTTGTTTTCCCCCAAACTCTGTCATGCAGTAAAGCATGAAACCTGTGAAGCCACATCCCATCCTCCTGAGGTGCCTGGCATCAGGAATCCGGTGTGAAACATCACAAGCAGGCAGTGTGGCAGGGAACAGGAAGCACACTGACATGTATTTATCCATTAAAGGTTTGACCTACTGCACTCACTAGAACAGTACACAACTGCTCATGATACACTGATGAGCGGGCTTCTTCCCAGACTAAATTAATTGGGGATGCATCTGTGGGAAGCTCTGGTGCACTGGACTAAAATCCAATCACACCACCTCCATTGCCCTGCTAATCTCATTGCTGCAGTTGCCGTTACCTTATTCGGCTGCACTGTTCTGCGTAGGTTTTCCATCCACTTGTCCCTCTCTGCTGCAGAGGAACAACTGAAGCATTTACTGCCACTGGAGTAAGTTACCTGCAAGATATAAATGGCATAGTGAGTTCATGCAAGCCTAGGAGACATGCAAGAGACTGCAAGAAGCAAAGGACAAGATAAGCAATGCTGGAGCAGCAAAGTAAATATGAAAAAGGCAGGAAAACAACATTGGAGTCTAGAAGGGAGAGAGGTTAAACAGCTCACAAAAAGTCAGTTTGAATTGATATAAATCTGAAAAAAATAAATAAATCTGAGTAACATCAGAGTCTTCTCTGCTTCTCTTGTGCTCTAGGTCATGCTGTTGTATGTAATTCTGCTTTCAGGCAGGAGGGACCCACCTCGGTTCTTTTACTTGTACATGGTTCAACAAGCTTTATTTCCTCTTTCCATTCATTGGTGCCCACAATTAAAAAGTAGTTCGAGGCAAGAGCCTCAGAGTTAAGTTGTTGCCAGATTTTCCACTCAACTCCTCAGATCTAAGCAAGCTGGAAAGTGCTTCTAACCAGAACGAGACTGAAGTGAAGAGGAACTGTTCCTGGATACATCCCAAGGGAGAAGAGCCTGATATGCTGGTTTTCTGCCAGAGCAGTTTTCCAGGCTGTAAACAGATCTTTGTTCCAGGGCTTCAGACACATCTGACTAACCCTGCTGAAGACAGACTGTCACCTACCCCTGCCATGACAGGTTACCACTGGATGCAGCCACACAGCTGTCGGCCCAGCAAGATAAGGACTCTGTTTACCCAACCCACCTGTTTCTGAAGCTAAGCTGGGAGCCATGTGGCTCTATGCTGCAACCTGAGCTGAAAGAGCAAGAAGAGCTTTGAATCCTGCTCCATGGTGCAACAGACACATCCGCAGTTACCAGAGCTTGTTTAGCAGTCAGAGAAGGGGCTGAGCTAATGGAAGGGAGCTATGACTGGAAATCCCATTTCTCAGTTACGGTATATTTGCTAAATTTAATTTGAGGTGAATTTGGAGAGGATGAACACACAGCTTATGAACAACAGCATGTTCCAACCATCCATTTGCATGCAAACTATGAATGCCTAGATATTTATCAAATTAAAGAGATTTTATTTCTTTCCCCCCCAAGTAGAAGACTTGGTAATTGAAAAATATTTCTCTCCATTGAGTGATTGATGCCATTAGCCTCAAGGACTTTAAAATCTCACACTGGTTCACAGCCCCCACCCAGACTCCAGGACAGCAGCGGCTGCAGGTCTGTTCTCCAGTTACAGAGGCACAGAAGCAAGGCTCAGACTGACTGACAGAATGTCAGCGGCTGAGGGGTTGGGGATCTTTCTTTACCTCAAAGCAGAAGTCTTGTCCAAGGATACTGCTGTGAAGTGGTTTGACAAAGACTTGTTCTTCTGACCCGAGATCCAGAGCCTCCACAGCGCTGCCTGGGCTCAATAAAGACTCATGCGAACGAGACTCTTTCAGCTTTGGCAGTCCACGTGACCTGTGGGAGACAGAACGAGGGGGAGAGGAAACATCATTTTTCTCACAATTACCAAAAGAGTTGGCAACACCCCAAAGAAAGCTGCAACCTGGTGTTTATTCAGAACTACTTCTACAATTAGCCTGTAGACATTATGAAAGTAACATTGGGCCAGCAATGCCAGACTCCTAAGGAAATATCCAGCTATGCAAGCCTAGGAAGTCCATTCCAAATGACCTAGAAATTGGAGCTGCTGAGCCAAGTGACAGAATAACAGCAATGCAAAAAAGTTCAGAACTTACTGCTAAAATTTAAAGAAACTCTGTGGACAGGTTTGGATCTATTACTGAAAATACCAGGCTACTGCCTAGATCAATAGATGAATGCTGTGCATTAACACAAAAAGCACACCACGCTCTAAATCTCTAAATGACAAAGATGAGAGCCACAGAAGATGAACAGCAGGTGACTTTTCTGCCATACACTCGAGTTTTCTTACTACCCCAAGCCTTTACACTAAGGTCAAATATTCAAATTACTTCCCACTTCACAATGATCAGTACCTACGTTGTCATTTTGCATTTTCTTCTTCAGCTGCTTCTCCTAGTTTTAACAGTTTCCAGATTTTTCTGGTATCTCCACCCTCTTTGAACTTCCCCCCACTGACACATCCTGCTTCATTTTCAATTGACCATCCTGTAAACCCGTGGAGCTGGCATCTCCCACATTCACAGCACCTCCTGATCAAGGCAGTCTAGTGTTTCCCCCCATCAGTTCTAGAATACTCCTCAAAGATAAATCCCTTCACTATGCTTTAGCTTTCTGCAACCAACAGCAACATTACACTACATGCTCTAACACTTTCTGTATTCTTCCATGTCAATTTACTGCAACATCTATGCACAGCTGGGAGCTCTGCTGTCAAACAGCACTGCAAAACATGCTCAATTTATAGGTGACAGTGGCTTCACCCATGATCCTTCTAATCCCAAACTGACACTCAACTATAAGCTTCTGTAATAAAGTCATATCATACTTCAGGCACAACTAGCATTTTCACTTCAAAAGGTAAACACTCACCGTGTGCACCACCACACCCCCCCACACCCCCCCCCCCCCCCCCCATTTTCCCTTTAGCTGGAACTCAGTCAAAGCCTTCACAGATTACCAACAAGGAGGAAACACTTTGCCTCCCAGCTCAGCAGAAAAGGAGCAGTTTACCTGGCGGGTCTAGATTTTGCCAAGATACTGAAGCTTGTTCTATTCCCTAAGCCTGATCAGTGATCCATGGAAGTGTGTCCATGAATATGGCTGCACCTTCAGCAAATACACTGAGCACAACAAAGAGATGTAGAAGTAGAAAGGCATCAGTTGCCTACATATTATGCAGAGCAAAGCAATGCTCTGAAAGAATGCTTTCTGACCTGTGTTCATCCTAACAGTATTGTCTCTTTTCTTCAGTTCCCAGTATTGATGCTAAAAAATCAAATAGAAAATACTTTAAAAATGTATCTATGGGGGAATGCAAAGCACAGCTACCTCTAACTGCTTCCTCAATTTTGAAAAATAAGTGGGTTTCATATACTTCCCTCACATATATAGAAGAATCCTCCTATTTTGTAACCTTTGCAAAATCAAATTCCTCCTACCTGTGAGCAATCCTGTGGGGAAACAGAAGGGAAAAAAAAACAACCCACATTTGGAGCAGGCATCTTCAGTACATCTAAGGCTGCTTAACAACAAAAACTTGGGTACCATGAAGGGACACATGTAAAGCAACGAGCAGGGTTCATCTGGCTGCTCTTTTGTGCAAAACCAAATGCTGAAGGTATTGGAGCAGATCAACATACGATAAGATTTATTAAACAGTCAGGGAGAACTTTGTTCCCATTTAATATACTGAATGACCTGAGCGCAGGCAGCAAAACCCTTTCATCAGAGGGATATTACAAAGACCCTGATTTCAAATGCAAAGCAGCAGCAGCGGTACGAACACGTTGGTTGCGCTGTGCACGCTTTGTTACAACAAGTTACAGCAGCAGCTGTACCGACGCAAACCCAAAACCTCAGCCATGTATAATTGAACACTTTGCTGCAGTTAAGTTAGGGCAAGTCTAAAATAAACACACCACAATACACCACTTTAATATCATCTCTGCAAAATCCTCTCTAATTTCGCCTCTCAAGAAAGCACTGCTGAGGTCACTTGGCTTCTGTCCTTATCCCAAACTCTCAGCAATTCCAGTCCTAACAAAGTACTTCGGTGCATGATGCAGGGAGCTGGTGGAAAGCCTGTAGCCAACTCCTGCCTTAGCTCCCTGTCAGAGAAAGAATCGCAGCACCAAAAACCAACTTTTGGTTGGAAGGGACCTTAGAGATCATCTAGTTCCAACCTCACCACCATGGGCAGAGACACCTTCCACTAGATGAGGTTGTGTTAAGTGGTCACAAAGAAGGGGAGAGGCAGGAAAGAAAAAGAATTATCACATAAAGAAGAAAGAAAAAGAGATTTTACAAATCTCGGTTAAGCAGAGGCTGCACTTGTAAGAAGACAGACGAAGCACACCTTACGTGAAACAACTGTACAGCCACTTAGCAGTGCATCCCCAAATCGTAGTGGTCGCACATGTCGCAGCCCTTTCTCTCCAACTTCCTTCTCTGGGCTATGTCTCAGACAGTAAATCCTGCTGGGAGAAGAAAGGGGGCACAAATCCAGGAGGAGTTCTTCCTCAAGCCTTAGGTTTTGAGTTTCAGAACAGCACCACATCAGGCAAATAAGCTGAGGCCAGAAGGAAAGTCACAGCAGCACCAGCAAAGAAACCTCTCTCCTCGTTGGCAGTGCTCCCACCTGGCCCCATAGACAATGCAAAGAGGCTCCCAGGTGCATGTTGCCATGGTGTGGCCTCCTGCAAGGAGATCGGGTGGGCCAGGAGAGGCAGCAAGCACAGGAGGTCCACAGAGCGGGCAAAAGTGACCTTTGCAGAAAGAGAGAAGCCTCTCCTCTTCCCACCCTACAAGCTTAACAAGACTTAGATAGTTAAAGACAGTAGGAGAGAGTGAAGCAACTTCCAAGAATGCCTTCAAACAGCTTCTGGGGACAGGGTGGGAGCAAAGGCGGGTACACACAGAAACTTTATTCTGTGCCTTCACATCCCACCTTACAACTTAAATCTTTTCTGCTTCAGTATCTATTCTGATTCATTGCTCTTCTTAACTAGCTAGTCGTGAACATTTTCTGTTGTGCTGCTGATCAGCTGCAGCACAGTTAGTTTTGTTGACTCAGGGTCCTGGGGCAGAGGAACGTCTGCCTTCAATCCCCTGAAGTTACCATATTTATAACAGCTCAATAAACTGATTAAATGGCTTAGAAGTGGCACTTTGTCTTCCGTAAACACCACAGCAATGTCGTAAAGTTGCTGGTTAGATGGAACCACACACATTTACAAACACAAGTGCATGCATTTGTAAGCACCATGGTATGTATTTCATCTACTGATAGACCTGCAAAGCAAATCATTGCCTAAATCAGCAGCATCCCAATCAATAGAGGCAATAATAGATCTCTGCTGCTTTAAAGCCTCATCTGATATTCTGAAGCTGTAAGTAACAACAAAGGAAGATTGCTCGCTGGCTTCTCCCTAAAACAGAGGCACAGTTAATAAATTAGTGCCACTGACTAACTTCCCAGCAAAGGGGCTGGATTAGCAGGGTCTTTCCTGTGTTGGTAGAAAGCCACTGGTAAAATGAGAGCTGCTCAGAGTCCCTGTTAAGAGACAGGTAATCCCAGAGAAGCAGATTACTGTAAACAGGAAGATCGCACATGCAGAAAGTGGGGGAAGGGTTGTTTGTACAAATCTGTTTCTGTTAAACAGCTCCATTAACAACACAAATCCTGTTTTAAAGTATAATTAACCTCCCATGATCAGCCTTTCCCCCCACACACACACTTTTTCTACACACAACAAAAAGAATTGCAAAGGACAACATACAAATTCAGAGCAAAAAGTTACCAACAGCACCAAACAATTCTCACAGAATTGTGTATTCCACATAATTTCTTTCCAATGGGTAAAACAGGCAGAGGAGAAGAATGTCAAGGAATATTTTAAACTTCTCACCTCTTTTCACATGTTTTGTATTATTGGTCTTCAGAGCTGCATAATTTCCTTCTAAATCAGAGCTGAGCCAGTGCCCCAAAACACTGACCTGGCAGCAGCATGTGGATGTCACTGAAAAAGATGTCTTCAACAACACCATCTTGCTGGCCCAACCCCAAATTGACCCTCTCTCCTTGCACACCAATATTCAGTAATTTTCCACTACAGGAAGATCTGGGCTGTAAGCTGGGAACTAGAGAGCTTCGGCTTTCAGTGGCTGCCCATGGCATGCAACAGCCTATTAGCCGACCTCTATTATATTCTACTCTCTACAAGGCGTATAAGACAAAGGGTTAAAATCCTAATTGCTCTGGTTATGAAGCTCTCCTGCTGATTTTGACCTATTTAAAAGCCAACCTACAAAGCACAAAAGACTTTAATTTACTGAGTTTACCAGGGACAGCACAATACTGCTTGGAAAACAAGCCTGTGGACATCAATGTATAGAAATGAGCCACAGAGGAACAGAATCCCATCATCTGTCTCCTTTACCAAACTAGTGTGATGGTAAAGGACACGGAAAAATATCTTTTGTTCAGCCCAAGCACCTGGCTAAAGCCAGACCTGCACTGGTCTTACATGAAACCGTACATCTGCACGCTTCCACTAATTCCAGCACAATACCCATGTGTTTAGAGATCCCCAAGATCAGAAAGTTGAATTCAATACTTAGCCGCTTGCAAAGCCACAGGACAGAGCTTGGACTGTAACGCAGGGAACTTTCTGCTCAGCGCTGCGACTCAAAATTCCAGCCCTGCTGAACTGGCCCCTAAGGTCATCAGCATCACCTGCACTACAGGTGTGCTCTGAAGCACTGAGTTGCCCTGTGCAAGCCTTCAATTTTGTAGGCACCACACCCTGCTTCATTTTCCAGCTGCCAATTAGCAGTAGAACATCCTACTACTTGGTCAAGAATCCTACAAGTCTAACCAGTTTAATTGTTAATTTTTCATTTTTAAACCAGAAACTTTGGGTAACTTAGTTAAGGTGCAAGTTCTACTCAGCTGCAGTTCCGTGCTGGCTTTTTCTGAGGAGATTGCATTAGTCTTCCACTGACAGTCTGGTCTTTTCTTGTAATGCCCTACCCAAAGTCTCATTGTTTGAATCATGGATCTGTAAAGCCCTTCCCTGCATGCCCGCTCTCCCTGCAGATCATAGCTTGTCCAACACACACCTCACACAGCTGCTGAATTTCACAGTGCTCATGTTCTCCTTGCTCTATTGTAACTGTGCTCTCTGCTTTTAATGTTTTGAATACTTCTGCTTTGATGGACGAGAGATTCTTAACTGATCCAGTTTCATTTCCCTGCTAAGCGATTTACAGGTGAGGTTATGAGAAAAAGCCCAAGCCTTGCAGAAAAGCATCAGCTATTAAGAAGTACGCTTTTATACAGGCATCAATTGAGCTTGCAGGTGGGACAAAGCAGTCTAGCACTGAGTCGAAGGTTTGCCACAACAGCCTTTAACATTGAGATCTTGTCCAGTTTTCACTGAAAAACAAGCAACTCTAGGAGGATTAAAAAAAAAACAAACAACAGAACAACTGGCTGAAAGAAATACGTTCACCAAAACAGAAGTGAGACATCGCTCTGGAGATAAACCACTCCCCCCTTTCCCCATACTCCAGCATGCAGATAGAAAGAGATATGCTGAATGAATAGAAGCTCAGGGTGAGTCAAGCCTTAATAACGTGTTGTGTAACACAGATTTTTATCCCTGCATCTGCACCAGGACAAAACTCACCCACCTCTTTTGGGAACCGGCATTAAATTGGAATGAAGGGGCACGCAGAACGCGGCGGGGTTTGTTTCTATTATTTATGGAATCTGTGCTATTTCCATCCTGCAAAGAAAGCAGGAGGGAGGAGTGAGAACTTACCGAAAGTAGAAGAAGCTGTCATTGGAGCAGCGGTAGCGTCTCACCATAAAGCCCAGAGCCATGGCTACCTGCTTCCCCGTGACCTGCCTGAGCCCATTCTCAGCAAGGATGTGGCAGGTCCTGTGCTCTGCTACGACTATCTGATAATGCCATAAAATGACTTTTGTAAAGCAGGAGGATTCCCACGTGGCAGTAAATCCCAACAGGGCAAAACCCTCCCAGCTGTCCACAGAGCTTTAGAGCTGTCGCAGAGACCATATGCAGCCAGTCTCAACCATCTTTGCTCCCTTGCCATAAACAGAACAGAGGCGACAACTGTCGGTCTACTTGGAAACACTCTCCAATTCCTGTCCACAAACTGGAAATATTAATTTAGTATCTTCTTCCAAATGTAATTTTCCTCAAGTATTTCATCAAGCTTTTTTACATATTTTATATATTACTGACACTGAGACAAGTGTGTGGGTTGAAGAGCTCAAAGAATGCAGTGGGAAATGGGCTAGGAAAGCTGTGAAAGATGATACAGTAACGCAGTGCCAGATGGCCTCATGGTGAGAGCTGCTGAGACCTGCTGAGATGCTGCACTGGCCACACATCTGAGGAGCTTCATTCACATCTGATGTGGGTCACAACCAAACAGAGTCTAAGTCTTCTCATGCTAGTGCCTTGTAAAGGCAAAACATAGGGTATCAAGTATTATAGACCGCCCAGGAAACAATCTAACCCTGGAGTAATAAAAGTGATGCGAGTTACAGACAGAGATTTCTACAAGACACCTGGATGCTGACCCACCGTGGGATCCTTTCTCGAGGGGCAGTTCTCTCCATTCCCTGTCCACTAACCCAGTCACACTGGAACAAAAGTTAGCAGCCAGAAAAGTAGGTTGACGGACTGCTTTCTGCTGAAACTGAATTATGAACTTATCTCCATCACTCCTTCCTACAGCATTCCTGAATATTTTCCATTTTAACTCCAACTCTGAACAGACATCATCCATCCTCTGTCACCATCTGGCATGGCATGTGGTGTTACAACATCCCAAATCTTGATGTGCACCAGGATAACTCATCTTCCTTACTCCTGATTTTTATAGGTGTTTATCTTTAAATAAGTCCTGTTTCTCAACAAGACCCAAACATCTCAAAAGCATGAGAAAGCAACATGACAGTAGCCTCTATTTCCTTCTCATTCTTGCAGGCTTTTAATTTCTTAAGCTATATAATGCTTTCTGTGAAGGCAGGGCTCTTGTATTTGCAAGAAAAGGTAGATGCTATCAGACAACTTGGCCCTGAAAACTTCTCTAACACCATGACATCATCTAGCATCACCCTGCTTCAAATCGGGAAGGGCTGACTCACAGGGGTAGAACAGGAAAGTTTTCACTGCAACAGATCGAGACTTGGGCAGAAAGCAGGGAGAGCAGAAGGTGAGAGAATGGCAGCTCCCGCTCATGAACGAAGTCAGCTTCTATGTGTTAGCTTTTTTCAGGCAGAAACAGTTGTCACTCATTTGTCCCATTGGAAAAAGCCCAAACAGCAGCATAATTTTAAGCACCAATCAATCTTTTTAGCGTCTTCTTTCCTCCGCCCATCTCCTCTCAGTACACTAATCTGCTCTTCATCTTCAGTATTTCATTCCCACATCTTTTGAGTTGTTTTTCCTGCTGCTCTATCCATCAATTGCATTTGTCAGGCAGCCTTAGATACAGAGTTAAACATATGGGAGGGAAGGGAGGAATTATTGGCAAGTTTCACTTTACAGTGGAACTGAATTTCCTTTATGGATTTATTTATAAAATCCCACTAGAAAAGAAACAGCTCTAGCCATAAACTTTCAAAGACAGTGTTCAGTCAGTGCGCTCTCAGATCACACCACAAATGCAAAGAGGGTTCCATTAAACTTCCCACCTTTTCAACTTAAGGTAACTACAAGGTTGAGTAGTGCTGTTACACTTTCCTTCTGAAAGGAACTTAGCAGCAATTTGTGACTCTCACCTGCAGCATGAGGCTTCAAACAGAGCCTGAGGTGATGCTTATGTTTTCGAACAGCAATACTCCTTTGTATGAAGGTTTCTGTCCCAATAAAGCAAACCTCCATTGTTTTCCACATTGCTTGGCTACTCTCGAATGATCACCCTTGCTTCCAAACTCTGCCCTCTGCTCACTTTAGCACATGTACCTCTGAAGGGGGGAAGACCACATGGGTTGGTATCAAAATGTTTCACTCCATTAGCAGCCAATAATAGTATCAAGTTGCAGAATTCCCCCAAACACTGTCCCATCTCTGCCTTACAGCTGCAAGATGCATTACTGTAAGACTGGTGCAGAAGGCCAAAGGATGAGGGTGGTTGGATGGAAAGTAAAAAGCAACCACCAGCTCTAACACTCTGCTGGCCTTCCAAGGATGTGTCCCCCTCAATTTCTGCATGGACTCTGACACTGGAAGTTACCTTTTCATTTGCTCCTGGATCCTCCTCTTTAAATCCATGTCAAGGAGACTTAAGAGGACTGACAGAAGAGAGCAGCTCTGCCTAATGCCGTCACTGCATGCAGTGGATTTTATACTTTGCAAGCCATCAGAAAAAATCCATGTTTCAATCAAGTCTAGTTGACAATCCATGCCAACACTGGCAGGGTGTAGAGGAGGATCTGGTTTTAAAGAGAAGGTAGCTTTGCTGTGTATAATATCATGTCTAAAGCTGTAGGGATTAATTACAGCTAAATTCCCCAGCTTTTCCAGAACAGCAGCATTCCCTTACTCTGCAAAAGCAAGTACCATCAGACCACATTCAGCACAAGTACCAAGCTAGGGAAAGACAAATACATTACCTACAACAAGAAAGTCTTTGCATTACAGAACTTGAAGCAAAGCTGGTTACAAACAGTGGTTGAAGTAACAGGTATTCTATCACATGGGGGCATTACTCAAGATGCTTACGCTGACTGAGTTGCTTTTCACAGGCAAGCAGCAACTCCCTGAAAACAGGGATCTGTACCGAAACTCAAACCAGACTGGGTAGACATCGCTATGACTTGAGGAGCAGCAGCATCCACGTTGTTATTCACATCTGGTGAGCAGCAGCAGACTTTCCTGTAACTTGTGAAGTTAACAAGACCTCTAACACCCAAAGCTTTGCTATCTCCACGATTTTATGGTGCTGCCTCTCAGACAGTGCAGAGAGCACAGCACGACAAATACAACTAATGACCTCAACCCAGCTAAAGGAGAAACATAAAATCACAAATCTGCCATGGCCTTAAGTACAGGGTAACCTATTTTTCACCCAATTTAGTTCTCTTGCTGTGCTACTGTGGAATGTAACAGAACGTAATGTTTAATAAAAACAATCAAGAGACTTTACAAATAGTTAGGAAGAACTGTGGGTGAGAGATTTGCTTGCCTCACACACAACCCATTCCCAGCCTGAATCACCAGCCAAAACTGAACAAGCACAAATACGGCAAATGCAGCACTGAGATGGTCAGAAATGACCAATTTTTCCAGTTTTCTGAAAGACAAAACATCTATTCATTGTAGTAACACTGAAATAACTGTAAAATTTACTGCCATTAGCAAGGATTCTTAATGTGTTAATCATGATTTGTGATTCTATGACTGCCACTAGCAAGGATTCTTAAAGTGGATGCACTAGCAATGCATGCACTGAGCATCTCTGGGCTCTTCTCGTACCAACATGATTCCTTTCACTGGCTGCTGCCCAATCTGCAGGTAAGTGATGTGTGCATAAAGGCAAGGTTCTCTAAAGCTGATCAATCTAACAGTTTTGTATCATGAAATCTAAAGCCTGCGGTTTATTTGAAACAGGGGCAGAAACAGGTATGAGTCCATATGCTTAACCTGAACTTTTTGTCAGCTGTTAAGAGCAGTAAAAGTTTTCAGTCCTGTCAGCAGTGCATTATACAATAAACAACTTCTAACATTAGACTAGAGTCAGCCCCCAAACCACCTATCTGCCAGCTGAACAATAAATCCCCTTCCCTGCTCTCACTCTGCTGCATGGAGATTTTGCCAAGTGCCTCCGGTTGAGGAGAGATTATTTTGGAAGCCTCATTGGACCTTACCTGTCATCAGCATTGCGGAGAGATGGGAGACGGAAACTCGTGTTCCTGTCCAGCTTTGACTGACTCTTTGTCCTCTTGATGGACCCTTTCAGACGTTTACTGAAGAAGCCCTAAAACGACAAGTTGCAGAAGTGAAGCAGGCAAACTGAAGCCAGTAAGAGATCAATCGGTGTGCTGCAATGGTATTCCTCTGAGCAGGAAGAAAGGCAGGGCAGGATCATCAGTGACAGTTCCACTATCTGATAGCTTCAAATGGTAGCAATTAACGCTACTCTCATTACAGGTGCAATGCAATGAATTACAACTATTGTACAAGAGGCCCAACACCCCCCCCCCCCCCCCCAGCTATCATTAAATAGGGAGCAGTCTTAGCAGTGTGTGTTCCTACCTCTCCTTTACACAGAGTGGGTTTAATTCTTGGTCACATTAGGAGTACAAGATGTCTTTTATTATGAGATTCTATTGCATCCAGGTTTTTCATTTTTCATTCCAATAGAGCACATGAAGTCTTACACTAATTTCAATAGTGTCACCGGCCAGAATTTAAACCTTTAAAAGACTTCACATATGTGACGGTTTGGGAGTTCCCCGCCCCCCCACACTTGTAAAATGACCCAAACTAGACCTCAGCCTGGCTGGAAGTTAAGAGATGAAGCTGTGTTTACAGCTCAGCACAATATACAAGCAAATATATACAGTATATACAGGAATATTTACAGAAATATACAAGGTAAAGGTAATACAGACACACAACTCCCCTCCCAGAAATCAGAGACCCCAGGAGGGGCTCCCAGCCACCCTTCCACCTTCTCCCCACCCCTACACCTTACCCCAAGGTTTGCCTTACGCGCGAGTAGGATCGGCCGGGGAGGGTTAGAAGAAAAGTGGTTAGTGAAGTTATTCAGCAGAGAGGAGAAGCCAGAGCTGCTAGCCCAAGACCCATGTGCCTCGTGACTCAGACTGCCCGCTCGAGACACTCTCTTATCTTTTTTGTAAACATCTCAGCAAGCCTATGAGTGAAGTAGACATCACCATTGTTTTACCTTCACAGCCTATAGTATAATTTTCTGTATAATTAGCTCAAACCAGCACAACATACTAGTGCTCCAGATACCAGCTCAACTCAAAAATCTATGTATGATCTTGAAATGCTGAACCTTCAAGTAACCTGTCTTCTGAACTACCATCATTCATCAAACAGTCACAGACCAAAGACATGAGAGTTGAGAGAGCCTCTGGGGATCTAGCCAGCCTCCTGCTTGATGTGGGTGTACTACCAATAATAGCTCATCTAACTTTGACTCTGTCTGGTGAAGTCTCTGGTGACAGAGGTTTTACCACCTCTCTCAGTTCAGTGTTGCATCACCCTTCTAGTGAGAGAAATTTTCCTAGTATTCAATGAAAACCTCCCAAGCAGCAAACTGCAGCTGCTGCCTCAGTGTAGCATCTGCCATCATGGGGAAAAGTTTGGCTTCATCATCTCTGTAAGGCTTTTCTCCAGTGCAGCAGGCTGCCTTGTGTCACCCCCTTCACTTTTTATAAGGCAGATAAACAAACCCTCAGCCCCTCCTCATGGTTTTGTCCTTGTTGGTATCATCAAGAGCTACTGATGTGAAACGGGAGTATGTATCACAATACATGAAGAGGTGCATTTGTAGATGGGATATCACAGAAATATTTCAATTCCTGCACGTTGGATTTTCTCCTGCAGTCCTTTACATTAACTTAGAGCATAACATGCATCTTAAAATAAACCATATTGTGTCCAAATACTTCCAGGGCTGGCAGACATAAATGCACAAATGCTCTTTGGCATGATCAAAGCAACCCCGGAGGTTCTTAATCCAATAGGATTAAGCAACATTTTACTGTGTGAATCTGCTCTGCTCCTTCACAGAACAGATGCACGAAGCCACTGTACCTTGGGCACTGCTGTTGGGAGATTCACTGCCTTGAGTGAGTCCATGTGGTAGTTATGATTGGTAGGATTTGATTGCAGTGAATGTTGTTTTGGTGTGGACTCAAACAGCAGATCTACAACCAGACTTTAGTAAAGGTCCAGTGAGAGCGACACCCGGCTGGGGCTGGCCCTCCCTCCCATCATCCATGCTTTGCTAGGCTGGAATTCGAGTACAGCTGCTTCTGAACACCTCACAGGGCAAGCCTCCACAAGCTGTTTGGGACAGGTGACAGATGCTGCCCACAGCTGCCTTCTGTAATACAGAAATCAGCAAACTGGAGACAAACAAGGTCTCCTGTTCTTTCCTATGCAGAACACTGACAAAGCAAGAGTGTTTTATCAGCTCCAGGTGACTCAGTTTGGCTGAAGAAAAAGGCAAGGAAAAAAAAAAACCTCTGCTTTGAGGGTGACAGAGCTCTGGAGCAGGCTGTCCAGGGAGGTTGTGGAGTCTCCCTCTCTGGAGAGATTCCAAACCCACCCACATGTGATCCTGTATGATTTACTCTAGGAGATCCTGTTCTAGCACCAGGGTTGAAGATGATCTTCAGAGGCTCCTTCCAAGCCCTACCATTCCGTGTGCAGTACAAGACTTGTCCATCTCTCAGACTCCTCCTCAGAATTAGATAATCACAAAAAAAATCCAAATTCACCTGTGATATTTTAGTCTGAAAAATCTCATATCTCTTTTAGTGCTTTGGGCAGAAAGTGAGGTTTATTGACTGAATAGGGTGGTACTTAACCAGGCTCCCTTTCCCATAGAAAGTTGTGCCAGGTGATCTCTTGAGATCCCTTCCAATTTGTGCTGCTCTGTGATTCTACATTATTCAAAGGAAAGGGGCCTCACTCCTCATCTAGTGCCTGGTTAATAGTCAGAAAAGTTGCTTCAAACAGCAAAGCTCAGATTCAAGGCAGACTGCAAGTACCTCTACACCAACTTTCCAGTGTCATGTTTGCCTCTATCTTCCCGTATTTCCATTGCTCCCTTTAAAACCAGCTGTAGCCTCCTCCCTTTAAACAAGCATACCCTTCAACCCTTGCCTCTACCTTTCCTCATCATATTATTCTTGGTCCCTTTAAATTTACTTTGTCCCTCTTCTTTCACACAACTCCCTTCATACACACTGGTATCTGGATTCTCCTCCTCACACTCCTCATTTTGTTTCTTTTAATGAACAACCAACTAAGTCCTGCTAAACGGTCAGGTGTAGAAGAAATCCAGCCACATCCACAGTTCTTCAGGCCCACATCCATAACATCTTCAGCAAACACAAGATGACCTCCTTCCTCTCCCACTGAGATTTGGATAGTGATGTATTATTGAAAGCCTATTCATACCTGATAGTAACATTAGGATGACAGAATCGCAGGATAGTTTGGGTTGGAAGAGATCTTAAAGGTCACCTAGTCTGACCCTCCTGCAGTCAGCAGGGACATCTTTGACTCTAGTGGGTTGCTCAGAGCCCCAAACAACCTGGCCTGGAATGTTTTCAGGATTGAGGCATCTACTGGCTCTCTGGGCAACCTGTGTCAGTATTTCACTACTCTCATCATCAAAATTCTCTTCCTTCTATCCAGTCTAAATCTCCCCTCTTTTGGCTCAGGATCTTTCCAGCACATGCAGATCATCCTCTCCCAAATACCAGTGTAGGAGCAACCTGTTCACACACACCAGAGCCTGACACTCGCCTGTCTGCAGGTTACACAGAGAAATTGGGATGCCCTGTGGGATGGTTCTGCAGGGGACAAAGGATGAGGGAATCTGTTTTCAGCACCTGAGGCAGAGCCACATTTAAAGGCTGCCCTTCCGTTTCTGAGGCTTGCCAGCCAGCAGGCTCCTCAGGGGTGAAAGCTGCTGTATGCTCCTGAAATAGCAAATAAAAGCAGAAGAGGCATGGCCTGATGTCTAGATACTGCCAAAAAATCCCACAAATCTATGCAGCATGCTGGGGTAAAAGGTGCTGTGAAAAGGGAAGAAGTGGGCTTAGCTGTGTGTGCCACTCAAACTCTTACCCATGTTCCTGCACTTCTCTAGGTCCTGGTGTTGAAAAAGTGTCTTTGAAAACACTCTGTAATCACTAGATGCTCTTGGGCTTCTCTTGGGGCCATGGCTGGAATTCAAATAGAGGATGTATAGCATTTTCAAAGTCACTTTCATATACTCTGACCTCTCAGCATAAAAGGTAACAGACCCAACTACAGGGATTCAGATCTGGTGGACCCTGGCTCCGTTCCAGTACCTCTTAGTCTACTCAAATTGCAAGCACAAAATAACATGTTTTTTCTCCCCTTAAGGGCAAAGAAGACAAAGCTGACCCAATTTCAGCAGGGGCCCAGAAGTATTTATATTGAACCATTCCAAATCCCACTCAGAGAGGGACTGTGGATATTCATTCTATCTGCATGCACACTTTAAAATTGGCTTTGCTTTAACAGTAGTGAAACATGTTCTTGGTTTAATTGAACATAATCTATTTCCTAATGAAATAAATATGCTGTCTGGGGTTGAATAAGGCTATCCAGAGCTGAGCATACCAAAAATAAAACAAAACAAAAAGCTGGGGTGAGAATATACTTAAAGACAGAAATTACTCAAACCAAGATTTTACCTATTGGTCATTCTCGAAAGATCTGAAAAACATTTGCAATATTTGCTCTCTGCACCTTGCTGGCAGCTCATGCAGGGCCAGTGCTTACAGATGGACAACCTGGGAGCAGCATGAAAAATTCACGTGCCAGAACCGAGCAGGGATTTTCGACTTCTATTTGCCAAAAGAAATGCTTTTATATCTGAATGCAGATATAAAAGAGATGTAGTGATGAAAAGTAAACTTCCATCTGCAACAATACCATCTAACTGAAAAGTTTTTTGGTTTTTTTTGCTTTGCTTTTCTCTTCTTTAGAGCAGAAATCTCTGCCAATGCTAATAGCTGTAGCTTGTACCATTAAAAAGACAAAAGCACCTTGACTTCCTTTCTTATTGTCTAGGTATTTCTCTTAAATGCTTATTTCAACACAAAATGCACTGCTGTTTGGTCCTTTATCCCTACATGGAACCAAGCTCTGAGCTTTAAAGAATCATCGAATCATCATGGAATATTTTTAACAACAGTGGGAATTTTACTGCTCAAACAAACACCCTCAGACAAAAAGATGTAAACTCACCAACCAAACTGCCGGAAATTCAGAGATTCTGTTCCTAATTAAAAAAAGGGTCAAAATATTTGGTACGATGAATTAGCTAAGATCAGCACCGTGTAAGTGCTGCATTTTAAGAGGAGCAAAGTGAGAGAATGAAGGTAGAAGAACTGTGCCTTAATCCCTCAAAAGACAGATTTGATGGTCCACACATAATGGAATAAAGTTTGGTACATTCCCCTCAGAACCACAAGTTTAGGGGACCAGGGATGAAAAAAGAGAGATGGGGGACAGTGGGACCACTCAAGCGCACACTCAGTCAGGCTTGTGGAATAGGTTCAGAGCAGGTTCATCATCTCAGCCAAAAGCATCAAACACTGGAGTAAGAAATCCCAGTGATACAGCATCTAAGAATAATGTAATCCTACTGAGAATTCGATTCATCTCATCTGGAAGTTAAGCAACTCATCCCTCTTGCTCTGCCAAGAAGAAATCGCCACAGGAGAAGTGCTAAGTTCAGCAGGCAGATCTTGTAACTTCCCTCCATAGTTGCACAGGGAAGGTACAGAAACTGACCCCCAAGTGTCTTGAACCTGGGGCTGGTGGTTGCTCAGGGCAGCTTCGGCTTTAAGGAGATGCTCACTCCGTTTCACAGATGACAACTGTCTGTCTCTAACCTCAGCAGAGCAGCAGGAGAACTGCCCAGCAAGTACAAAGGCAGTCCCAGTATGAAGTACTCAACTCCTTGACTGTTGCTCCCTACAGACACACTGATTTCTTCACTTTGGGGAGAACAGCTCATGCATAATAGATCATGATTGTCTTCGTTGTTAATTCGGCCGTGAACTAACAGAGCTACGTAACTAGAACACAAATTATCCATCAATAAAATGCAATGGGATTAGGGGAAGTTTCAAAACACAAAACCCAGAAGTAGAATGGGTGACAATCCTACAGACTGTGCTGCGGTTTGCAGGGCATCACCCACGTGAGGTCTTTCTGGGGACAAACATGTTGCCTTTTGGAGGCTTGCAACACATCTTGAACATTCATAATTCTCAGTGAGGAGCACTGATGTATTATTTATAACAGCAGGTGGGTAACTTCATTTACAGAATGATGAGACTTGTTCTCTCTGAGGGAAAGGCCTGGATGGGTACGAAGATAACACCCAAGTGACTGTGGATGACAGCAGAACTGCCTCCCAACCGTCGTGTGTGTTTGTACATGAAGCATTTTACCTCTTACATTGCTCACAAGCAGCTATCAAGAAAAAAAACCCAAAAATCACTGCCAAGTGTAAATGCCCTCCTGTGCCAGTAATGTTATAAAGCTGTGGGAAGCAAAGGAGCAGGGGAAGTTAGCCAGGTTGTAAACTGGAAAGATCCAATGAGTAGGATATTCCAGGGATTAGGAGCAAACATGATGAAGTTTACTATCCCTTGCAGAACAACAACAGAACACCAATATAACTAGCAAGGATGTGGAGAAGTTTGCTTATGAGCCTAGCAACCTTCCTTATTAAAATACTAGCCACGAGTGCACAGCAGAACCACTGCTGAAAACAAGTACACACACACACGGCTTGGTGGTAATATAAACAACAAGGCAGTGACTTACAACAGTCAAATTCCACCATCAACTCCTCCAAAAAGCCTGGCACTTTGTCACTGAAGGGGTGGTTTGTACAGACAGAGAAGAATAAAAACCCTGTTTGAATGTATAAACAGAGGATAAAGCACAATAAAAGCGAAGTGGTATTACATAAATCTGTCAGAGCTTTCACACTAATGCACCACTCTCTTCTGATCTTCTCATCCCAGCAAGAAAACTAGAACAAAACCAAACTCCAGAAGTATAAACTGATTACATGCCGACAAGAGGGGGATTTACAAATGATATGTTTTAAAGACCAACTCTTTTAGAAACAAAAGCAAGAAGGGATTATAGATATATAAAACAAATAGAAAGGAAATTAACTAAGCTCCTCATGCACCCTGTTATGTAAGAAAACCGAGGGAGAATTTAACATGAGAGGCAGCACATTTGATTGTCAGAAGACCTTTTCTAATGCCACCTATAAACCAGCCCCTACAGTTCTCTACCAGAAGATATTATACAGACAAATTTTTTCAGCAAGATTAAAAAAGGATTATGTGTTTATGTAAGGAAGAATAACATATGTAGCTGCATTAGTCAGGTTTAAAAATAACAAGAGTGAGCAATTATCATGCTTCAGGACACAAGCTGATCAACAGCAAGGATCAGGAAGATATTTTTTCCCCTGATGGGACAGCACTACAGATTTGGCCAGATGACAATTTCAACTTTCCAATGAAAAATTGTCTCCAGTCACAGGAGGGATGCAGAATAGGATGAACAAGTTTAAAAACGGTACTAAGAAAACCAAGGAAATGGAGTAGATACTACAACAGGGAGATGCTGATAATTCATCTATTAATAAAATGTTATAGTAAGATTGTATGTTGTGTGACACGCAGTCAAGAGAACCAAAGGAATCAAATTCCCAAATCGCTGGGAATTATACTAAAAAATTCATGAAGAAACAAGCTTCCTGAAAGCTCGGGAGAGCTACATCAGCTTTTCAGATCCCACTTCAGCAAGGTGTTAACGCACGGACACAACTGGGAGCTGTCCACATGAGGCACTAGCTAAGAGCATCTTTAAAAGCCCCTCTGCAGGAACTAAGAAACTCCAGATGTCTGTCAAGAGAACAAAACAATTGTGATAAAAAAATAACAGGTCATCTGAGTCTATCAGAATGTTTAATCAAACAACAGTTATCAGCTGTAGCTGGTGAAGTAGCCAGAAGTGATGGCCTCCAGCCCACCTTGCCATGATTCAAGTGGCTGTGTTTTTGACTTTTCTCTCACGTCAAGAAGCAGGCAATAATTTTTGTGACCCTGGCTCTTTAGTCCTCTGGCAGACAGCCAGCAAGCAGTCCAGCACTTCAGGCCCTTACCTTTTGATAACACAATGTACATACTAATTAGAACAATTAATGGTAATGAGCTTTGTCAAAGCCAGAAGCACAAACCTGAGAACCTGCTGCAGGAGTATCTAAAAAGAGTAATTATGACAAGTAATAAAGTATCAAGGTAGAAGAAAGGGTCCAATGGGATGTGGTGGGGATAGTGGTATGACTGCTTCTGTTTAACATCTTTGTTAATGACCTGGAAGAAAAGTTAAACAGCACATTAATTACATTGAGCTATATTAAATTAAAAGGTGAAGCAAGGGCCAAGGGAGGACAGAGAAATAACACGAAGGGTGGTGAGCAATTAGAAACTGATAACACACATTCCTGTGAACTTTAGTACCAGAACTTGGAGAATCAATTGACGAGAATTAAAAACAGAAGTGCAAGAAGAGTGATAAAAGGGCCAGGAGGACTGATTTGCAGAGGATGCGTTAATTAAACTCTGCAGAACTTGACTAAGCCACAATTTGGAGGTGAAGGACAGAACAAGTTGACACACATTTAAACACTATTAAACCAAGGATGACTGGAACTGTTTAAAGCTGGAAGTGTTCAAAAGCTATAACCATTCGTAGCTTCCCTACACTAATTGCAGGGAAATCAAAGTGAGGAAAGAAAATGTTCCTGCTGTTGAGGTTTACCAGATGATGTCACAGAGCAGATATATCCATCATCTAACTCAAGGCTGAAGTTTGATGCAGTGAACAAATCAACTTTGGCAGAAAGATATTGTGAAGGTTACAAAGCCTACAAGTGGTATTAGCCCGGAATGAAGGTAAGAGACGAGAGTTTGGTGAGCATTCCAAAGATAGCCAGTCACTCATTTATGTCTCCTGACACAAAATCTGTGGAGCAAGAGGCAGCGCACCCAAGCCATCACATCACAGGCAAACAATAAAGCAGGTTCAAACAAAGATGCTATGGTAGGAGCGGAAAGTAGAAGGAAAAATGTTCATCTTAAAAGACGGAGGACAGATCTGAGCACAGCCAGTTTTTCATGGAGGGTGCCACAGTGCCTCACACCACTCTAGATCAGTGATTCCACCTCTGCACTGCCACTGAGGCAGAATTAAAAATGTGTACTTGTATGCCACCAGGTCACACAGCCAGAAGAGATCAGCCCTGTCCTAACGTGGCAGCACGATGGCAGTGGAGCAGTGCTCTGGAGGAGCAACAATTTTGCTGACTGCATAAAAGATGAGGCTGGGTAGCCACGAGATCTCATCAAGCTTTGACCTTCACTTAGGCTGGCTGCATTGTCTTCTGTTCCATTTAGCAGTACTCTTAAAGAGCAAAGAGGCAGGCAGTATTTCTATAGATCCAATTGTATTCTCAACTCAAAACAAACCAAGGAAGGTAATCTGTAAGTAGCAGTCTTCCCATCATATGCACACAGGGTTCCTATAAAAATAATTTTATTTACTTCAAAGATTGTGTTCTGGCTTTTCTGTCTTATTTGCACTTGTTTCTTTGCCTCTTCCTTATATTATTTTCCTAATAGCCAGCAGACACGGATGAATCATGTATTTGTAATAACAACTCCTTAACAACCCTACCCCAAAGAAGCAAAAATTGGAGAGCATGACACAAGTCTGAAGAGTGGTTTAGCGATTTCTCTTTAGCCACTGCAGGATGTTTTACGACTTCGATGATCTATTTATCCTGGCCTCTCAATTCCAACAGCAGAGCAATGACAGAACATGGTAGGTTGCTGCAGCGCTACCAGGGCTCCACAGTGCAACAGTAGGGAACGGGATGCACTGAGCCCAAGATGCTCTGCCAGGACATAGTGTGTGTGGGATGGGAAAAGCTGGTATCTCGCCCACCTATGCGTCATGGTGCCTACTTCCAGCCAGTTCCGTCTGCCTTCCTATTTGTTCAGTCAAATAATATTCGTTATTAAAAATATGGCTTCTCCTATACATGCATATCTATAAACAGTATGCATCTGGCTGTGAGAAGACGCACAGCCCCCCTGCTTCATCTCCATTTTCCTACCTTTCCTCCCCTTCCATCCTCTCACAATATCCCTCCCAGAACCACCTGAAAATTGTCGAATAGCTAACACAACTGAACCTAGGTGGAGACCAAAGTTTTACCTGCAGCCACGAACATGTGGGGAAATGGGGAAGCAAAAGAAAGGGTAAGCATCAAGAGCTCTTATCTCCATAGGCATCTCAGCATTAGCGGAATCCTTTTTATTCCCCGTGGCAGGAGGTAACCAGAACAAGCATGTTGCACATGCTGGCCCGGGTAAGGGTTAGTCCTGAGAGAGAGTTTGTTTATAAGTACTGAAATTATACTTTTCACACACCAGTAAATTTAAACACACTTCTTTTCCTCCAATGCACATGCAGGAGGTAGGGATGCAAGTTTCCTGAACTTTACATGTCAGCCCCTTAAAATAAATCCATCAGTGACCGCTGCCACTGAAGAGACTGCTTAAAAAACATCTCGCCAAGGAAATGTTTGCTTAAAGGCTGTTATGAATCAAAATTCCAGATGCTAAACAAATGCCAATTAGCAGTATTAAAAAAACAGATGCCTTGCTCTGAGCAAGTACCACTGCCTGGTGTTTGAAAGGGAAAAAACCCTGCACAGAACATGCTGGAAGCCACTGTGCTATTGAGAAGACAGCTTTTAAATAGCTTTTGAGAGTCCAACTTAAAAAGCTGTAAAAGCAACTTATTATGAAAGTCTCAGCATAATTTCCCATCAGTATGGAAGGTTAAGCTGTCCCCTGCCTTAAGCTGCTTTTTGTTAGAAATCCACACAGTGAGGAGAAGAGGTAAAGCACAGAGTCAGGTCCACGGAAAGAACTGAGGCAGCACTACACCACAGCTTCTTGTAGCCTTCCAACCTGCGCTGTAGGGGTCAACACTCAGTAAAACAAAAACTTCTCTTATTATTCATCTCCTTCATATGCACAACAAATCCTTGTCAAATAAAGATGACCTCACACACGCACAAATTTAAAGACATTATAGACATCCTTTACATCCCTTACTTGAAGCTCTTTTCAGCCCACTGATCTGAGACTTCCACAAGGCACCCAAGCCATCTCACCTACTTCTGAGAGCTGAGAAATTCTTAATATAAATCAAAGGAAGAAAGATGATTCCTCCCCAGCTTATCATCCACCCATTAGATGGGTGCCAATCCACAAAGTTAACAGGGTATTTTATTTCAGGAGGCTGGGAGTGAGCTCATCTGTATTCTTCAGCAATCCTGACTTCTAATTGCAGCTTGCTCTTTTAAACAGATCAGGAGTTGGCATGTTTTAAAACAGGCTGATCTCAGCCCCCACCTGCACTGCAACCTGCTCAGGAGACACAGCAGATAAATGGGATTTTCAGAGTAAAACCTACAGAGCCAGAAGCCTTGTACCTATAAGAAAGACAGGAGGGGGCATTATGCTCCTGGGTATGCAGGTAGCCAGATGGACAAAGAAGCATAATACCAGCTACACATGGCACAAATAGCTTCTGGGGTTTTTGCTGGTTTATGCCCAAGAAGGACAGCCATGTACTGCTTCCCGAGCCTATTTGCCAGAGCCCTAAAAGCCCTAAGACACTGCCAGAGGAAAGGAGAAACATTCTGCAAGGTTCTTGTTGTGAAATGAGGCAGGGGGTTAAGAAGTGTTAAAGAGCTATTAGAGAAGAATTAGAGAAACACTAAAACATTACATAAAAGATAAGATCAACATTAAAAAATCTGCAAAATTGAGGAACTAAGAAATAAGAAGCCACATAAAACTAAATGATACAGATATTAATCAAACACTTCTGGTACACAGCTCGCAGTTGTCAAAGACTGAGCCAATGCATGTACATATCTGAAGGCTAGGGCAATTACTTATAGATGAAGTCAAAGAAGACAGAGAATTTCTGATAAATGGAGACGAGACCAGGACTTCTGAAGGCTCTCAGAGTACAGAAATCTTCCTGAAACTGTGTGGACTGTGGGTTCAGCACAGAAATCTCACAACTTGACATAACAGAGTATTTTTGTGACAACTTCACATGCAACGTCTTCAAGACTCTTTTCCCCTCAAGTGCTATCCAGAAAACAGGTCAACAAAGTGATAGAGGATAGACCATAGAATCATAGAACAGTTGATGTGGGAAGAGGGCATCTGTGGAGATTGCCTAGTTCAATCCACCTGCTCAAAGATGGGTAAACTAGAGCAAGATACTTAGGACTGTGTATCAAGTCTGCTTTTGAATGTATCTCCAAAGATGGAGATTCTACAACCTTTTCCAGGGAAAAAAAAAAAGGCTTTTATGTTTGAATGGATTTCTTATATTTCAGCTTGTGCTCACAGCTCCTTGCCCAAAAAGCCTGGCTCCATCGTCTTTATTACCTTCTATCAGGTATTTATACACATTGTTAAGATTTCCCTCAGAGCTCCCTCTTCTCAAGGCTAAGCAATATATTCTGCTTTAACTGCTGCTTCAGGTATTTTTTTGAACTGAAGGAAAAATGTCATTCTTGGTCTTTCAACAGATATTACAAGTTCAAGTTTTGTACAGGCTTTCTGACACAAAAGCCTTTACAAAGAAATATTCTTCACAATGAGGATAGTCAAACATCAAAAGAGGTTGTCCAGAAGGCTGTGCAATCTGCATCCTTGGAGGTTTTCAACACCTGACTGGAGAATGCTCTGAGCAACCTGGTAAATCTTGGTACAGCTTTGAAGAAGGGCACTGACTTTCAGAGGTCTCTTTAAGATATATTATTCTATGACTCGGAAGAGAAGCCAAGTATGGACACTCGGTGTGGACTCACTGCTTCCTTGGTTCCTTTTTCAATCCCAATAAATCATGAATTTACAGATTGCTTTAAATACTATTTATTCTATATGCTGACCAACCTTAATCCTTTAATAATTTAAACATTCCCATTAAATCCTTGACTTTTAATCTTATTTTTAAAATGACACAGAAGCATTTAATCAAACCCCAAGCTTCACACATGCTTCGATCTGAAGTAAGGCAGCAGGAAGTGTACTTAAAAGGGATGAGTTCTATCTAAAGCAAAACAAGGACATACACACTGAGATACAGAAATGGCACTCACATGCATAGGGAATATACAACCCCCACAATGTTCACTGAGTAATTCTTCTCCCCGTTTCTACTCAGGTTTTAAAGTAGGCCGATTACTTAAGAGTCGTATGAAAAGGTATAGAGAGTGGTATGAAAATATTTGCAATATTCAAGTTAGATGGTTTGAAATATGAATAAACACTGTTAAAAAACTACTGATACCTCATTTTACCTTGAAGATTCTGCCCTCAGTCTAATAATAGCAAAGCCTTTGTGCTTGTGCATACACTGACCAAAGACTGACACAAGCAAGAAAATCCAGACTCTAGCTGAAAATGTCTCATGCAGACTCACAGCCAACCAAGCTCACAACAAAAACAAAGACCTAAAGAGCAATTAACACACCTGTAAAAATTCTATCAACTTCCAAATAAACTGTAAAGCCATTTCAGTTTTCCGTGTGCTTCACCGGCACGAGGAAAAATAACATGCTGTCGCCAAGCTTAAAGGAACTTTATTCCTAGTCAGAACTGAATATGCAATGCAATCCCTGGCGGCGACTTCAAAAGTATTTATATAGGTCGCTGCCCACATGAACAGTGATGTTTCACTATCTGCAGCTTTAGATCAAGGCAATGAAAATAAGCAAGTTACAGATCTACCAGGAATCTCATTGATAATACATGGCACTTGATAGCAATACTTCTTGGTCAACTGGAAATGTGAACTAAATACTCTTCTTCTTCCACCCTCCCACCCCCCCCAGCCTTGCCTCCCAGAGCTTAGTTGCACACTGTGATATTTTAATTTCCTCCTCCTATTCAATGAGAAAAATTCCTCCTTTGCAGGAAAGGCACACTTACTGGCACTTTGAAAGGAGAAGTATTTGAAGCATCCATGGAGTTGGTTTTTTCAGAGGTGCTGGTCCCGGAGATGCTCCGCCTGCGAGGAGATCTCTCTGCTGGGACCTCTGAGGAAGAGAAGAAAAAGAAGGTGAATGGGTGCTGGGGGTGGGGAATAGTTAGGTTTTCTGCTCTGTAAGAGAGATGCCTCAGCAAAGTTTCAAGTATGTTAGTGAACTGCTGAATTACACTCTCCTATTTTTCTGTATCTTTTTTACTCACGAATTTACACTGACAGATTCAAGGTTGTGGATCTGACTTGACTGTAGGCAATCAAAATGAAAAACGCTGGTAAAGATCAATATCCAAATGTATGCAGTATTCTGTCCTTCTTTGTGAGAAGAACTTTAATTATCTTTTATTTTTACACAAGCAATGCAGTAATTATCAGATACCTAAAATCACAATACAGGGAAGCTTAGTTTTAGTCACAGCTGAACCCCAGTTGACATAGGTCAAAGTTTGGTGTAACAGGATCACACTACTTGCTCAAACCATGCAACCAGCAGAAGACTCCTAACTGCCTGAGTAATATGACAGCTATTATCTCTGCAGATAAAAAAATAGGTCAACTTCTCCTCATTCTGGCAATATGACCTTACTAAGATATGACTTTGGCATCTTAAATCCATGCAGGCTGATCTGACGAGCACAAATATTCATGAAGGATGCACTTAGATCTTTTTTCTAGCATACTAAAGGAGGATAATAGCTTAAGAAAGTATACAGAGTACTAACGACCTCTCCACAAACACAAGTACAGTGCATGTATGCATTTTTATGTACAGCTAGATAGACATATGCAAACATACGGATACCTTTATCACAACTGCTGCCCATTTCCAGCTCGATCGCCAGAATTAAAGGAATCCAGCTTCACAAAACATCCCCCTACACGGGGAGGGGAAAAAATCACTTCCTAGCAGAAAGTCCATTGTTATCTTCGGAATCTTAAAGAAAAGGAGTAAGCCGTGACTCCAGACAGTGACATTTTGACTCCTGCCGTTTTCCTTTCAAGAGACAGATGCAGCTTAAACTTCCATTTCTGGCCGCCTGGCCCTGGGGATCCGTGCTACTTCCACTTAAGAGAATGCCGGGTCTCTGGGTTCCCCCTCCCTTCCCAGGGCTTGCAGAGAGCAAGCGAGCCAGCAAGAAGCACACAGGACTGCAGCTATTCAATCAATCGCTCCGACTGCACATCCTCATTAGTTACTTTCAGGCTATTAACAGACGCCCAACTGCCGGCTTCCCTCTGCTACAGAAAATTTCTCTGTATATCCTGATTCACAGTAGCAAAGAAAAAAAAAAAAAAAAAAAAAATGTTTGCAGAGATAGACAGCCGGCTGGTGCCACGAGAGCAGTGCTTGCCTCCAAATAACCAGAGGAAAAATGAGAGAAGCCTTCTTCAGGGATAACGTTACTTGTGATGTCTTTGCAGAGCGGATTTTGATTTCACCAGAGTTACAACGTGCATCTCCCATGGACGCTTGAAGAAGGACAAAATGGAGCATACCGAAGGAGAGGCTCAGAAACCCGGACCCTGCAGTGCTAGTGTCTCACACCGTAGATATTTATCTCTTAAAAAAACCCAGACTGCTAACCATCAGCCTCTCAGTCTGCTCGTAACCATCAGTGGGGAAAGGACTGCCAAGAGGGAGAACAGCCTCCTAAACTGGGCAAACAAAGTCTAACATGTGGCTATCACTGAAAAATGGGCAGGGCACAGCTGCTTGCTGCCGACCATGACGAGCCCTGTTCGCACCCATCAAGTCAATGATGGTCTGACAAAGCTTGCAGTAACTGCCCCAGAGCAATGTCACTTTCGGGGAGAGCTCTCTCTCCTTCGTCTGGTGAGCAGCATGGTGCATTTTGTCTTACAGCTAGGGAGGCATCGCCTGTTCCAGGGCTGGAGGGTAAGTCTCTGTCAAGGCACCTTTAGAGAACAAAGCACTTGGAGCAAGTCCAGCGCTAGCCCAAGGGGTTTGAGGAGCCGTCAGTCGCACGGTCTCAGGAGCCTTTGCAGAAGTTGCCGGTTTTCATCTGAACATGAGCTCTTTTATCTGCCCAGCCTCCTCACTCCACCTCTGCGAAGGGAAACTTATTTCCTGCAGCACGTGTAAGTGCTGCTTTCCCAAAGAGAGCTGCATTAGGTGGGATTGAAACGACTGCTTCTGCTGTTCCCACCGTCAGTATCATGAAAGCAGCCGGGAGAGGTACGTTCACTTGGGGCTGGGGATGACGGCGAGCACCTTTTATTTTCACATCAAATAGTAATGTGTAACGTAATAGGCTGGGCTTTCTCCACTTCTCACACACAGGAAATCACATCAAAGCTGCTTCAGTAATTTAACACAGTCTGATAACTTTGCTGAGTCATAAATGAGAACAGGAGTCTGAGTTTCCCCACTATTTTCAACAATAGGTTCTGCAGGAGGGGCAGTTTAGGAATAAGTTTAACCCAAATGGGAACGTGCCTGGCTCTCCCTGCCTCCCCACCCAGCCACCCAGCAGCAGTTAGAGGTCTCTGCAAATAAAACACTGACATTTCATTGCTAGAATGAGTTTCTTCAGTTCTCAGACCATCACAGCAGTGTACCAAATGGGGAAGGAAAAATGGAATATTTGCAAGGTGCCTGCAATGAACTAAAAACAAAAATACCTTTCCCTCACTTCTCCTTCAAAAAACAAAACAAAAAAAACCAACAAAACCAAAACCCACAAAAAACAAACAAAAAACACCCAAACAAAACCAAAACCAACCAAACAAAAACAATCCCCAAAAACCACAACCAAAAACCAAGCACAAATAAACACGATGCTCAGTCCTCGGGGAAAAAGACCCAGATACAGGACACAGGAAAGCTGTTGAGAGATGTTACTTGGAAATCAAAAGCTAAATCAACCTGCTGTGATGTCCATAGAACAATGGTTTTGCTGAGTTGTGTTAAAAAAAAAAAAAAAATCTATACTGTCACCACCAGGCAAAAAATGAGGCACCTCCTTCCCCTGCTCCCCAAGTAATGCTAGAGGCTACTCTTGCATAATCTTCACCTGCCCTAAAAATCAATGCACCTCTCACCAGCTTAGTATTAAATTACAACTGCTTTCTGCATTGCTCACTCCTGGGGATCAAGACTACAGATAAATCACCTTGTTTCTATGGATAAACAATCTGAAACCCTTTGCCTCCACTCACAATTTTTGGGAAGAACAAACCAAACCAAACAACTCCGAAAAAAAACCTAAAAAATGTAATCCATCAAGCATTGTCAACATCCCTATGGGACACTTTTAATTTATCACCTCATATATTGGTGCTGTGCAGTAGTAGTTATGTAAATAAATATTTATGCAAATAATTATTTACTGCACAGAAATAGTCAGTTACAAATTAGCTGAGCCAATTACTCAGCAATGGCAGGTGCCTCTGAAGAGGGAACTGCCCAAGGATACAATGAAGATAGGTCTCTTCCCATCTTCATCTTGCACCACACTATCCTCTGAAAAACCAAAGCTTGTTTTGTCCTCCAGAAGGCAACTTTCTGTAAGACAGGTGCCACTTACTACTAGGAGTAGTGGTGGTGATTGACCTCCTTTGAAAGCATCTGTCTCATCTGCAGCTGTGTCTCCTCAATGACCTCCAGCCAGGATTTGGCTCTTCAACTCAAGATGAATTTTCTACTGCTGGGTGCTCTGGCCACTTGAAATCTGAAACATGGCTGTTGTGAGAGTTTATATTCTCCCGTGAAGAGGCTTTTGTCAGGGTGGGAGAAGGAAAGAAACCTCTCAGCTTTGCAGGATAGCGTTTGTTACTCTAGATTGTTTTTTTCCAAATTAGAAATGGATTGGAGAAGGGCAGGAGAAACAACCAGGAACAAAGAACAATCCTCAGGGGTTAGAGTGAAAAGAATTCACTTACTGAACTTGCAAAGAAGGTCACAGAAACAAAGACGACAGGACTGTCTGTGATTTTGCAAAGGGCAATGCAATGAAACTACTGCATGGGCTCAGTGGAACACGCATCCTAACTGTGGCACATTCCAGGCTGAGATTGTGTCCTCCCAGGACCAGCAAGAACATCTCCAGATCTCTGTTGCTGCTTAGGAAGTCCAGGAGGCAACTCTAAATCAGTCCAAAGGCCTACCTGGAGATGTAAAAAAGGGGTAAGCACACTGGCAAGCACAACTCTAGTGTGATTCTACTCATAAGGGGCTGGTATTGGTCTCTGTCACAGTGAACAATAAATCAGACTCTCCACTCTAAGCTGGCAGGCCCTACATTTCTCTAACAGAGTCCTCAGGTTAGCTATACTCTGCACACTATCCTTGTATCTACATTGAATTTTAGCAGTTCATAATAATCACAAATGATAATTAAAGTCACAAGTCTGCCAGTGGTGATTTCAAGTAGTCCACAGCAACACATAGCTTAGCACTACTACAATGTCCTTGGCTCTAATGTTCAAGAAAGATTTGTGATAGTGAAAGGCTACACTTATCATCCACTGAAAATAAAATAATCCTACTACTCACAATTTAATTAATATTTTTTTCCCCAAGATTAAATAAATTCTATCTCTCCTGAAATTCATTCTCCCAGTATCTTAATATCTTTGTGTTGTCTTTACTAGGAAGGGGGGCAGACTGCTGGTGTCTATTATCTACTGGTTAGGAAAAGAAAAGGAAGATATAATAAGATTTCAAGGATTGGGACTTCCTTTTGTTTTGTCTGCACATATCCTGATATGATGCAACTAGAGGGGACAGAGAATACGATTCATAAAAAGAATCAATTCATTCTGCCTCACAAGTCTAGCTTAATTACAGGCATTTGAACAATACCAAACCAGTTCAATACGAGCAATTACCTACCCAGAACCCAGCATTCCCAAAGACTGCCTCTCAGGTGCACTTCCATTCAACTGTTCTCCCCAGATGAAACAAAACAAAACTCCACCCAAATATTTGCCCCCCCTCCTTTATAGAGGTACCCTGGCACTCCCCAGGAGAAAGTGGTAATTGCTGCTGGTCAGAGCATTAGCTGAGCCAATAAGCAATCCTGCAATTACCCTCGTGTCTGAAGGAGGGATCAATAAACTGCACACACGAAATCTCTCTTTAATTTGTCATTATTTTAAATGTAAGCAATATGGACATTCACATTTAGAAATTCTCAGCAGCACAAAACAGAATCATAAAATTGTTTCAGTTGGAAAAGACCTCCAAGATCATCAGGTCCACACATTGACCTAACACCACCACAGCCATTAAACCATGTTCCCAAGTGCCATGTCCACACATTTCTTGAACACCTCT